>JABSTR010000726.1:0-23444 GCA_013339765.2 Haemaphysalis longicornis | reverse complement strand
CACCACTTGTCTTCGCTCTCTTCCATTTGGGCTCCAAGCAAAATCGGCAAGAAAACAGGCTCCGGCTTTGTTCTTCAATATTTCCAGGTTCGATAACTGGCGGTGGCAGTAAATTCTTTTATTTGTTCGCGGGAGCTTTCTGTTACACCAACGGTCGCGAGAGAACCCTTCTGGGTAGATGTAAAAAGCTTTGCTATAATACATGCAGCAGAATTAGTAGTGATTCCACCCGGTGGTTGCGTCGACTGTTCTTATGCGATGCCCTTCGCTGGTTACCACGTCCTTTTGAACCTGTTCATGACACGAAGTGCGTATCTCTCACGTTGCGCAGGCACTGTTGTCGTTCGGTTGCTGATTTAGTTGTTTGAGATGCTATAAGCAGGCTGGCCATAAAAGCTCAGAGGCTGTGCCACCAATATTTACTGCTGCGAAAAAGAAAATGCAGTTGGCTGAGGCAGCGACCCCCTGGGGTTGTCGGGATAGCTTCGAAGCAATAAATTCATAGTAATGAACTTCAGTGCGCAACAACGAAAGTGCTTTTGCAATACGCAGGATAGCTGATATACTTTAAAACAGTATGATCCTAGAAAGCGTTCATTTCAGTATTTATTACTATCTACCGTCATGTCACCCACCTTTTTGTAACGCTTTAGTGTGCATCAGAATGTTAATCGCAAGTTGGTTGTGAGGCAAGCTCTTCTACTATTCCATATATTCAAATTGGTATCAGGCCAAACTTTCACTGTTAAATCTTTGATGGCATAGATTCAACAGTTGACTAAGCCAGGTATTATCCTATTATCTTTTGTGAAAGCTTTTTTCGTGTATAGTGCTCGTGGGTTCATCATAGCAAGATCACCTTATTACAGGCGTCTGGAAGTATGTAAATTTCAAGCAAAAGTCTATGCAGACTACAATGCAAACCATTAGACTGTGCTTGAACCTTCGAAATGATTTGTTTGTTTCAAAATTATTTCATTTTTTTTCATCCAGTACTAACCCAAGATCACAAAACGAACAATAGAAATGTGGAAGCAATTGTGAATGAATCGGTAAGTACGCTGTGCAACTGTTCCCTTTGTGCCGTGAACGCTAACAGAACGAAATTCATGGACCGAATTTGGACAAATAATATATAAAACTGATTTTGGTTTGCTATTTGTTTAACTAAATCATATAATTCATTCACAGGGTCAATGTTAACACCCTTCTGTGGCATTCGTGCATAGTTGCACCTGCGCGGGGGCTTTTTCTGGCCAGCCTCAATAACCTGAGTCTGCCCAAACTTTGGCCAATACTAGGCATGTACCTGCATCTATTGATGCCTCACACCCACATGGCCCGTGGTATACCATACCACTTTGGTTGGCCAAGTGTCTTTGTAGGCAAGCGTAGGACATGCCAATGTTGGGCCAAGTGTTTTAATTCACATAAGTGCAAAATCATGGTTTATGGATATAGGCCAACGGATGAGTCAAGATCAAGCCTTACACGGCCAAGCAACGTTTCGAGTAAGAGCCAAACAATTTGGCCGAAGATTGGCCGGGCAAAAAAAACAACTGGCAAAGTTCCCTGAGCCAAGATAGGCCGCACATACTAGGTTTTCCTGGGTAGTGTTTCCCTGTCATCACAGAAACCTTCCTCATGCACAGATTAGGTAACAGAATGTTACACGGTGCACTGCACGAATTTTTTTTGGTTGCTGTGTTCAGTTCTCTCAAGAACATTATCCTCGAGGATGCGTTTTCTACCTTTTGCTATGCAAAGCGTGCTGTAGAGGATCGTTACACAATTATTGAAGGTATCTGTAGGCGAAGAAAATGAGTACGAAGAATAAAACGTACTACAAAGCTTTAAACGTGGCAACAGCACATGTGGCGTATATACGTTACACTTGTATCTTCGCTTGTGTTTGGCAATAAAATAAACTCAAACAACAACAAACGAACAAACAAACAAAAATGAACAAAAGGCTGAAATGTTAAACACCATGACTAAAACATGTTTTCACGTGTATGAGGAAGCCTTTCTCACTATAGAATAGCTCATTCGCAGTTTTTATCGTTTGTTTTGGCCGGCGTCAATTGTCGGCTGGGAAAGTCTGGTAACCTTACGGGATTCGTCAAACTATTGGCTTCCTCGTATTTTTCCACCATAGTTATCGTCACCGCTCATTCTGCACAGAAAATTGGGGTATTAGGTTTTATAGGCAGCTACAATTGTTTGTGTTGCAGTACGTGATTGTAAGTAACTATATTCAATCGTAAATGTGAGCACTGTCTTGGTATATCTGAGAGCAGAATAAGCGCTAGCCATTGCTTTATTATAAAGAAATCAAATATATACATTCACGTGACAGCACACGGAAAGGCAAATGATAAAATCGCGCTTGTGGCGGGGTTTCGGCATGTATATTCCAGGAAATATACCCCTTGAAAGTGCCGGTTTAAAGTTTGATTGTTTTTGTTTAGAACACTTCCTCCTAAAAATGTCCATTGCCTAAACTGGCACCCCACTCTTCCAAAAAACCGCATTTGGTTTAACGCGAAGATTTCCTGGCCTTACCCATGAGGAAGCCGTAAACAAAATAAATCAGGAAAACTAAATCTACACAAGAGCGCACATTACGATAAGGGTGAAACGAAACAACTACACTTACCTCTGTCAGAATTCATCCTAGCTCTCTCGGGTTATAAAGCCGTGGTCTATCCCGCTGCACCGTCATTGCTTTCACGCCACTCAGCATTTTTGTATTTGTTGCAGAAGCCTTGCTTCGGGCTAGGCTGATGTTAAGTCGACTTTTGGCTTAGACATCTTCGTTTTTGCCACAGTACGAATGTCTGATGAATTCGGTGGAAGGACCGCGTGCTTATCCTTGACCTAAGGGTTTCTTTGCTGTAGTATAGGATTTACTTTGACTCGCGGGCAGTTTGCAGTTTGGTAATTGGCTCTTTGAATGTCATTGCACCTCTTTGGAATTTGGCACTTCCCCGGTATATTTTTGCAGGCAAGAAAGGTTGCATTCCAAAAATTATCTTTGTTGTATGGTGGGGCTGTTGATGTTTTGTTGGGGACTCTTTGCATCACTGGCCTTGCGTTTCAAAAGTACCATTTTAAAATATTCAGTTGAGAGTGCGAGACTCACGCGGCATCATATATATTCCCGCAAGGTATGTCTGGCGAGTAGATGCAATTGCAGAATTTTTAGAAGAAATGAACTGGAGAAGAAATGTAGAGACAATGAAAACCTTTCACACAAATAGGCCATTTTTGATTAGTGTTTATATCCCTATACGGTTTCGAACAGTGCTTTGTTTTCTTTTTCCTTGTTTTTTATGGGGGCATGGGTTCACTTTGCCTTCATTTCCTGTGGAAGGTTTCTTACCGTGTTGTGCATTTTCTTATTAGATACGAAGCATCTCATGGTCGTGGGTATGTCCCTCCCTTGTCGTCAATGTTGTCGCGCCGTCCACAGACCCACTGCGTATGCTGGGCTTGCTGAACGCCCGGTGGTGTCTTAGCCTTCTATGGCTTCTGGAGCGACAGTGTTGCCGGTATCTCACTGGGCCGCCACGAGACGCGCACACTTCCCCTGTAAGGGCTCCTGGAGAGACAGTGTTGCCAGCGTCTTCCTGGGCCAACACGAGACGAGCACGCTTGACGCGGGCTCGACGTTTCATCATCATCAGCAGCGGCGTGCATCGGCGAGTCTCGGGGGCCGTGAATTCAGGCAGGCCACAACCATCCGCGGAACCTGCATCGACCTCATCTTCAGAAACTTTGGGGTTTATTCCACTACAAGAGCCATTGACTTTACATTTCACTGACCATAAGGCGGTCATAATAAAAGAGGAACGCCAACCACAGCTTGACGTCACCTACATTGAACATGATGATGATAATACCTAAATAAATGCAAGCTCATACCTCGCCTAAATCAAATCAAATCAAAGGTTTAATTCTTTCAACACAAGGATTGTGGTTACATCAGTGCGAAAAGCAGTTGCGTACTGCTTGAGGGTGCCTGACTACCCTTGGAGGACAGCATGTTCAAATAAAAGTACTGCATTAAGTGGCCTATTTACAACCTAAACAACTTGCGATAAAAAAGTAGCATTCAATTGTATGTGCACATATAAAAAGCTGCATTCAAACCGAAAAAAATGTCTAGAAATTATTTGTTCACAACGCGTTGCCTAAAATGCACTCCACCAGTTGTTTCCGGGTAACACTTCCAATATCATCACTTTTTTTCACCCGTATTAAGCAGAACAGGTAATGAGTGTGCGAGTGATTGCAGTACATAGTCAGTGCGTTGGCGTGGTACAAGCGTGTTGTCATTGCATCTAGTGCGTAAATCCGTAACATTTTTGAATAACCCAGATACCTTAATGCAAAAATGATTTGAAGCTCTGATCTCACAATAAAACAGAATAATCCGACGAAACTCCTACATTCGCGGGAGGAGTATTACCTTATAACTTGTAAACAGCGACTTCGTCGTGTGCGCAAACGGCACATTGGCAATACTACGCAGTGCTTTCTTCTGCAAATAGTGTTTTGCGTTTATATTTTTATCTGTAGTCATCCACCAAACAAGTGTTGCAGTAATTGACTATGCGAAGCGAATAGTGCATGGTAGTAATTGCAGCTTCGTTTTTGTTGGGAAAAAATGACGACATCCTAGCAAGCGCTCGCGACGCAGATTTTAAAGATTTCTGTACTGAGTGCCACATGGCAGTGTCCAGGTCATATCATTACAAAAGTTACTCCAAGAACTTTGTGTCTGCTGACAATTTCTATAGGTGCAGACGCAAGTGTCAGCAGCTTAGTTACCATTGCAGTTGGTTCCTGAGCCTGAACACTACAGATTTTGTTTTTTACGTATTGTAATGAACAATTGGAGCAGGGAACGGTATGTGCAGAACCATGGCCAATCTTCGCGTGGGTATGTGCTGCGGACCTGCAACAGTCATCATCAGTGCCTGTCGGTGCGTCTTGCCGGTTTATCTCTGGTTTGGCCGTTGTTTGAAGAGACTGCTCTTCCCCGCCTCTCGCTTGGACAACTGATCGAATTAAACACCATTGGAAGTGGTGGAGGTGCTGTTTCAACGTCAACCAGCACGAATCCTGGAGCTTCAAAGCCGCAGGCTCCCAATGCCCACTACCCCCGTTGACGCTGTTGATCAACAAGCACCAGCGATGCCACAGATCGTGTGCGCTGGTTCCATCGGTCAGCGCGCTCCCCCATTCGTCAATGGCGAGGGCGATCATGATGCTGAGGATTGGCTGTCGACATACGAGCGGGTGAGTGCTCACAACAAGTGGGATGATCCCGCCAAGTTAAGCAACGTCGAGTTCTATCTCACGCAATTGGCTCACACGTGGTTTTTGAACAACGCACGTGACTTCAAAATATGGGGCGATTTTAAGACCCGCTTCTTTCAAGCATTTGGCAGCCCGGCCGTACGCAGACTGCGAGCAGAACAAAGCCTCCAGCGGAAGAGCTCAGACGCAGATGGGAAAACTTCAGCAGCTACATCGAAGACGTTCTAGATCTGTGCAGGCGCGTCGACGTCGCCATGTCTGAAGCAGATAGGGTGAAGCATACTTTAAAAGGCATCGATGATGATGGGTTCACTATGTTGCTTGCCAAGGACCCGAAGACCGTGACCGAGGTCGTGAGCCTCTGCCAAAGCTTTGATGAGCTGCGCAGGCAACGAGACCTGGTCCGGCGATCCCGGGGGACAAATGCAGAACTCTCCGGTTTGACTTTCACTTCCGAGCACTCTTCACTTTAGACGAAGATAAAGGACTTCGTCCGCGAGGAAGTAGCACGCCAACTATCGATTGTGCCGTTCGTTCAAGAGCCATCGCCAGCTCACGGAGGCGCCGCCTTCATGCCTTCCTCCGTCTCTTCAGCGTACCATCCGGCAACAGTTCACCGAGGCCCTGCCAACTACTCGCCAAGTGGTTGCAGCTCCTGCTCCCCTTACTGTTTCCCAAGTAGCCACTGTTGCTCTTCCCCTGGCTTCACCGGCTGCATTAACCGGTCCCCTGACTGTATGCTGAATGTGCCACACAGCCCCCCCCCCCGACCGTTTACCCTTTCGTTCAAACCAACCATCCCAGCAACTGTGCCGTCCAGCTTTCAGCAAGTCTCCCAGTTTCAACGTCCAGTGCAAGTGGTCGCGCAGCAATCGAATCCGTGGCGCACCCCGGACAATCACCCTATATGCTACTCTTGTGGATACGCCGGACATGTCGCACGTTACTGCCGCCGTGTGGTGCCGCATCCTGAGGTTTTCAACACTCCAGGATACACGCCTAGGCACGTTCAGCATCGCGTATCCTCGAGGCCTTCCCCAACGTCATTTGAGCCTGACCAGCCGACGTTCACCAGTCGCGGATCGCCTTCTCCCCGCCGCCGCTTCCCTGTCGCCTATGCGCCGTCAGCCTGCTCCTCCGGAAGTGGGAAACTAATGCCCGCAGTTCCAGAGGCACGAACGGCGTACTCAGCGAAAATTCAAAAGTCCTCGTGCCTATCCACAAAACGTTAGAGATGTAGTTGTTGAAGGAGTCCCTGCCATCGCTCTAATCGACGCTGGTGCCGCCATATCTTTTATAAGTGCTACACTCTGCGCTTGCTGAAAAAAGTAATGACGCCGCTTTCTGGACTTTGGAACGGACTGCAAGTGCAGCACACGTGGCCCCGATAGCAGGCCTGTACTGCTCGAGTGAGTATTCAAGGCACTTGCTATCCCATTGAGTTTGTTGTCTTATCTTCGTGCTCCCATGATGTGATCCCTTGGCTGGGATTTCCTCTCATGCTATCACACTGTTATCGACTCTGCCCGAGCTGAACTGGAACTTTTTCCACAGTGAGTCGATATTCCGCCGCGAAGTTCAGTGTTAGTGCCTCTTGTGGTAGCTTAACCTGATGGCCCTGTTGTATTTACGCCATTCGAACTCTTTTGTTCGCCGAAAGAATTTATTTCTTCCGTTCGCCGTCTTACGCTGCATGCTGAACACACCACGATGTTCATTACCAACCTCACAGACAACCCTGTCAGTCTGCTTCGCAGCGAGTCGATTCGCCATATTAACCTACTTCCTCCATTCTCAGCTTCGAAATTTGCAATGACCCGCCTACCCTACCGCTAGCCGCCCTGACGTCATCCCGTCTCACCGACCAGCTTCTATCCGACGACGTGTTCACGAAGTCTATCGACACCGCTTTGGATCCTACCCAGCGCAATTAGCTACTGAACCTTTTGCACGCGTACCGCTCTTCATTTGACTGTCAACAAGCTCCCTTGGGTATAACGTCAACGGTAGTCCACCATATCGAAACTGGGACGCACGCACCTTTGAGGCAGCCACTTTACAGAGTGTCGGCGTCAGAACGCGGGATTAATAATGAACACGTCTAAGACATGCTTTAACGCGACGTCCATTCGTCCGTCACAAAGCCCCTGGTCGTCGCCAGTATTTTTGGTTACAAAACATGACGGGTCCCTAAGGTTCTGTGTCGACTATCGACGCCTTAACAAGATTACCCGTAAAGACGTTAATCCCTTGCCTCGTATCGATGACGCTTTCGATTTTCTTCACAGAGCAGATTTATTTTCCTCCCTAGACTTGCGCTCCGGCTACTGGCAGGTGCCGGTGGCTGAGTGTGACCTGCCCAAAACAGTGTTTGTGACCAACGATGGGCTTTTTGAATTCAACGTCATGCCCTTTGGGCTATGCAACGCGCCAGCCACCTTTGAAAGAATGATGGACAACTTCTTGCGCGGGCTCAAATGGCATATCTGCCCTCTGCTACTTAGATATGTTGTTGTGTTCTCTCCTGACTTCGAAACACATCCTGCTCGCTTGCACCAAGTACTGAGCTGTCTCACTGCAGCTGAACTACAGCTCAATCTCGAGAAGTGCCGTTTTGGTGCACGTCAACTAACCATCCTGGGCCAACTTTGTTTCGAAAGACGGCGTGTCACCCGATCCCGAAAAACTGCGTGCCGTTGCCAACTTTACCTAGCCTAATTCAATGAAGGCCCTCCGCAGCTTCATAGGGCTATGCTCTTATTTCCGGCGCTTCATTCACAATTTTGCTTCCATCGTCGCCCACTCACGCGGCTCCTCAATGGCGACAACAGTCTATCCGCGTGGTCTTCTGAGTGTGACGACGCCTTCACATCCCTGCGACGTCTACTAACCTCACCACCTATTCTCCGCCACTACGATCCCAGCGCTCCTACTGCAGTGCACACAGACGCCAGCGGTGTTGGTATCGGTGCCGTGCTCGTTCAGCACAAGCCCGACTGCGACAAAAATGCGTCGCGTATGCGAGCAGAACTGTCACCAAGGCTGAGCGCAACTATACCGTTACCGAAAAAGAATGCCTGGCGATAATTTGGGCCCTTACAAAGTTTCGCCCCTACCTTTACGGCCGGCATTTTGACGTTGTCACCGATCATCATGCCCTGTGTTGGTTGTCGTCCCTAAAGGATCCCACGGGATGACTGGCCCGTTGGGCCCTCCGCTTACAAGAATACGACATTCGTGTTATCTATCGGTCTGGACGCAAGCATTCTGATGCGGACGCACTCTCGCACTCCCCTGTGTCTGTTGATGCTGCATGCGTTTACACAACCGATGCCCTATTGTGATCGCTGACCCTAACAGACATGACCTCCCAACAAGGGAAGGATCCATGGATTGCTGCAATCGTTGACTTCTTGTCGCCAGCTTCAAAACGAATTCCGTCTAGGTCCATCCGTCACAGAGCTGCCCACTTCTCTATTCGAGACAACCTCCTCTACCACCGGAACTACATGTCAGACGGTCGGAAGCGGTTGCTAGTGGTGCCACGTAGCATACGAAAAGAGGTGTGTTTCGCCCACCATGCGGATCCGCAGAGCACCCATGCAGGAGTCCTGAAGATTTATATTAGGCTGCGCCACAGGTATTACTAGAGGGGAATGTACGCCTTCGTGCGCAAGTACATTCGCGCATGCCCCGAGTATCAACATCGCAAGACCACTGCTCCGAAGCCAGCTGGCAAGCTGTAGCTCTTGCCGTGCCCCGTTCGTCCATTCGAGCGAGACGGTATCGACCTCTACGGCCCTTTACCACACATCCCTTCTGGCAATCGCTGGATCATCGTGGTTGTAGATCACCTCACGCGCTACGCCTAAACAGCCGCTTGGCGCGCTGCAGCTGCGTGCGACGTCGCGGGATTTATGCTCCGTTCCCTTGATGTACGCTACGGTGCACTCCGGGAACTGCTCAGTGACCGGGGCCGGTATTCCTCTCTGAGGCTGTTTAAGCGCTTCTGACCGAATGCAACATTGTGCATCGCTCCACGACCGCATATCATCCGCAAACGAACGGGCTCGCCGAAAGGTTCAACCGTACTTTCGGGGAAATGCTTGCGATGTACATCGCTTCAGACCTGTTTGAACTGGGACGTGGTACTCCCCTTCGTGACGTACGCATATAACACGGCCGTACAGAGCACAACGCGTTTTTTACCTTTCTTTTTACCTTACGGCCGCGAACCTTCTTGTACCATGGTACACTATCCTACCATACAGCCCTGACGCTTCCGAACGCCGCCATCTTTCCGAGATGAGGCATCATGCCTAGGAATGCCGACAGCTTCCCCGTTCGTTCACGGCAAATGACCAGGGTCGTCAGAAGCAGCATCATAACCAGAGCCACTCATCGCCCACTTTTCATGCTGGTGATCCAGTTTGGCTATGGATACCTTCTACAACGCCAGGTCTATCTACCAAGCTGCTTTGCAAATACCACGGTCCTTTACCGTGTCGTCAGTTCTCCATCACCTGTAAACTACGTGGTTGAACCGTTAACTCCGTCAGCCGATCTCCGTCGTCGTGGTCACGAAACTGTTCATGTCAGCTGCTTAAAGCGATACTACGACCTTCTCGTCCTGGACTCGCCGCAAGTCACCAGGATGGCTCCTTATTCGGGGGTGGTGATTGTAATGAACGATTGGAGCAGGGAACGGTATGTGCCAAAACCATGGCCAATCTACGCGTGGGTATGTGCTGCGGACCTGCAACAGTCATCATCAGTGCCTGTTGGTGCTTCTTGCAAGGTTATCTCTGGTGTTGTCGTGGTTTTAAGAGACCTGCGCTTCCCCGCCTCCCTCTTGGACAACTGATCGAAGTAAACACCATTGGAGTATTTATTTTTAATCCATTTGAGTGAGACTATCTGGAAAGTTCGAGAGACATTTATTTTCCGCCCTATTTGTACGTCACTCGCATCTGGCCCTAAAATGAGGAGGCTTGTTTTATCTGCCTAAAGTGTAACGTCAAAATTGAGTAAAGTTTAACAATGTAGTTAACATAAACGTCATAACGAAAGGGGCCTATAACAGTGTCTTGTGGTACACCAGAACATATTTTGTTCTGCGATGGAACAATGGTTTCAAATGCAACACACTGCATCTGATACAAAGTTATCTGATTACACCGGGAAACACCATACGCATTCCAAACTTATGAAGCAATATGTTATGATTCAGGTAGTCAAAAGCTTACTGTCTTCTATGAATAACCAAGCGTGACCTCGTTGCGTTCAATATTTTTTATGATCAGTCCTCTTATTGTTAAAATGGGTTGTCGGAGTGTACTTTCCCTGACGGAATCCGTGTGGCTTTCTGGGAGTATAGAGTGTTACTTAAAAATTATTGATATGGAGAATAATTACTGACTTAACGCCTTGGAAAGCAATGGCAGTATAGAAATTGGCCGGTAGTTACTGATTTTCATTTTTGTCCCCTCCCTTATCAATTACCGGAACCTTCGCTATTTTCACAGGCATCTGGAAACACCCCTACTCCAGAACAGGGATAATATACGTGCGAGGCATGAAGCAACAAAAAGATCAATGACATTTTTAAGAGGTTTAATTTAGGTGCTATCAATGTCCGTGGAAGAACTGTTTTTCAGGCAATTGAATATCTCGCATATTTCTGCTTATTCTGTACGTCTAAGAAAATAGGCACATCTCGTCTATACCTAAGCGGAACCTCGCAAGGTTTATCGAAAAGTTTCACCATGTTCACAAATTGCGTGTAAACCGTTCGCCTAACAAAGAACAGAAATGTCTTGTTGCCTATGCAAAGTTCCAAAACCTCCAGAGTGCACTTCTCTTCCTTTAACATTTGTTTTGATATTTACCAGACTACATCAGGGCACTGTCTGGATGCTTGGGATAAAATTTATCCGAAATACGATTGTCTGCATTTTTAATTCAGCGTTCAGGATATTTTTAATTCCATAAACGCCGCTAGCACAGTTCGGTATTTCTACGATGACTTTTTTATACAGCCTCCATTTTTTCGATCATGGTTGTATGGTTTTGTGTCACGCAGTGCTTTCGAATATTTTACTGGTTTTTGCGGTTTTATAAGAAAATGGGGCAATAGAGTGATGAAGAAAGATCTAGGCGAAAGTCATTATAAGCAATTAGTTGGAATATGACTTGGCATAGACTGAAGAACACTTTTCGTTCAAGACGCGGTGAACGAAATAATTGCATGTCTGCACATGCTATTCGCCTGTAAATTGAGCCGGTTTGTTGGTTTCCTTTGTATGATGTAGATACTCACATAAGTAAGAAGAAACACTGGGCAATGGTCCACTTATATCGGTAAGATATCGTTCCAGATATTTTCACGAGAGTGTCTTTGCTACAATGATAAATCTAGAAAAGAATGAAGTGGCTCTCGCACGTTACGCGAGTGGGGGTGTCTATGACATTGCACAAGCCAGTGTCATCGATTACACTACCTAATTGGAGGAAATGAGCAGTGGCTCTCGCACGTTACGCAAGTGGGTGTGCCTGTTGAAGTTGCACAAGCCAGCGTCCATCGACTACACTACTTAATCGGAGGAATGACCAGTATTTTTGTGATAATATTCTTCAAGCCACCCCCAAGTAAAAGGCGATAGCCGTTTGAAGCGAAGCATGATCCAATAGTTTTTCTACGAAGTCAAGGGATACGCTAATGTTGCCAGATGCTAGGCAGTAGATAACAGAAAATTTAACTGTCACTGAGAATAAGATGGGCATTCGTATCTGCAGTGATGTGCGTGAACTCGGGCATCAGTCGGAGCACATGGAGTCGTGCAACATGCGTTGCGACTCCTCTCCGGGTACCCCGGTGCGATTTAAAATGTAGTGATTATAAATCAATTAGGGGACAGCAATGTCACTGTCACTGTGGTACCAAGTCTCGGAGAACATGAATATATTGAAATTAAACTTGAATTCGCAAAAAAATTATTTGGTCTTTCTTAGGAGAGTGACAAAGGCGGGATTGGTGTGAATGGCAGAAAATTCTGTATATTGGGTTCGGGTGCTATGACGTCTTAAGGTAGCCGTAATCTTGATAATACATGCCAAGAAAATCTAAAACTTTAACGCAAAATGTGTTCCGCTTAAACGATCTTCTTCAGGTAATTGTCGAGATTAGATTGCGGGCGGGATTGGCTATTTCCCTTTTCCGTGCAAAATATTCCATTTTGTATCCACAACAAACTGCAGTTTGAACTCGCGGTTTTCTTGCCAGTGCCAGGGTGAGGAGGTGTTTTTAGTGTTGTGCATAAGTCGTCGTTTAGATAGATTTGCTCTTCATTTTTATTCTAACCTGGTTATTTTTGACGCCACTTTTTTCGTTCCATATCAAGAAGCGCGTCCCTTTTTTTCCTGCTTTGAACTTCACGACAACAATACATTTGCCAGCTTGTCGAGTGGGCACATGGTGGCAGGCTTCTATTTAGTCGCATCTAGCGGCTTCGCACACTGCGTCACCGATTTTCCCACCAAGTCCGGCTTTTTTTTCGCGCGTCGGTTTCTACGAGCCCCCTTATTTCAACGTTGGAGAGACGCGAATACTGTACATCACTGCACAGGTCTCTGATGAAGCTCGCGTATCATGTTCTCGCTTTCATCGCATTTCAGCAGCCACTCGTCATTTTCTTTCGTCATTGCATCCCTTTTTCTTGCGCAAGTAACAAACTCCTACATTTATTGAAAAGTTTAAAGAAATTAATGCTTTCCTTTATTTCTTGAGTTCCGTTCGTAATTCACGAATTTCCTTTTTGATAGCCTCTGTCATTCGCCGACTGGGTTTTTAGATATTTCTTTGCCAAGGAAAAAAAACAAGGCAAAAAAACCCAAAAGTCCGAGTTTCGGCAACTGCAACAGCGCAAAAGAAACCCAATCGCTTTAAAGAACGAGGCATTCCAATACACCAACCTGCATTGCAAGGGACACCGGATCAGATGGCCGTCGGTACGCTGTCACAGCTGCCGAATGGCCCTTGCGATTAATCGCTGGGCCTGGCTGGGCTTTTATACAGACTCGTACGGTGGTGGCGTCAATGCAGGCTTGCTTTCGCTGATACGTCGCTCCTACGGAAGATGGCCTAAGTAATCCCGTGCTGTTATGCCTGGCTGAGTGACAGCTATCTTTTGGGAATCTGCGTTGCAAAGACACGGATCACAAGGGCCGTCGGTACGCTGTCACAGCTGCCGAATCTCTATCTCTCTCTTTAATGCCTGTCTACGCTAACACCCCCCCCCAATAAAATATACAATCTGTCCATCGGGAACCCTTAGTATGCTAAACAGCGATGGGTCACACAATTTCCCATTTCCAGTTACCTTAAGTAAAATGTGTGGCAGTTACCATGGAAACCAAATGGTATATATAACTTTAGCTAGGTATCTCAAGCTCAAAAAAAGACGAACTGATGACTAAAGGGCCACTTGAATCGACACGAGATTGCGTTGCATACTACTCGGGTTCCACATTTGGAAGATGGTGTAATATTTCTTCTTAGGTAGGGATGTATTACGATATCTATGATTTCTACCTTGGTCCCCAACTCTCAAGTTTAAAATGAGTGGATAGAAGAAAGCAAGGAAGGATGGACGGATGGATGGATGATTACATAAGGAATAGTTGGATAGATTTATGGGAGAATGGGTGGTTTCGTTGATTCAAACTGTGAGGCTGAATAGACTGAGACATGGACCGATGAATGGGTGGGCGGATGAATCATAAGATGGATCGGTGGAAAAAAATGCTGTATGAATGGGTGGATGGGTAGTTTGGTGCGTGAGTAGGTGGTTGGGAGTACGAATGTATGTATGAATGAATGTATTGTATGTATAAGAGCTTGCGTTCGGGCTAGTTGGTATTTCATAACGTTATCTTAAGAACAGAAAAAAACAGAAACACAGTAACGAGGACAAGCGCTACTTCCAACTGAATTTATTGAAACAGGGGAAATATATAGCAGCAAAAATCAAAGAGATACAGAAATGGTTACGAATATACACACATTAAAATAACGGAAGCACTTCCCGCTGTCCCACACGTGTCAGCTAGTCATTACCATGACCAGTTCTTCTTTACGAAAGCTGCCTCCTTATCGGACAAGGCTACTGATGTCGTGCTGACACAATCAAAATCACCTAGTTGCATTTCAGCACCCTCTACTATCTCACGCGTGCGCTGTCAGAGTCGTTGAAACAACATCACCGAGTTTTTAAGTATGGTTCACACTTCGGGCATTCACCGTAGTGAGTCCACAGGTTACAATCCTTTCTTTGGTACGTTATGTTGATGCTCACGCAACCTGGAGTTGACGCAAAGTGCTGTCCAAACGGTGCTGTCTAGCACCGTGCTGTCACACTGTGCTTGTCCGTGCTTGTCACGGCGTCCAAACAAATGAAAAATGCACCAAACTAGGGCTAGACATGTTTTTTTGCGGTGACGAAGCACACACTAAGGAGGGGATGCCTTTTCGAGTGATAGTAACAGAACGGCACACCTGGCAGAAAGCCGTAGGTCTGTTTCTACCAGAAGCACCTTCAGCTGCTGGACGTTTGGGGATCCCTTTTGTACCTGAAACTCCGAAGAGGTCTGTGACTTCTTTAACAGCCACTCCCACTGTACATTTGTTGGTTTGCCTGTATATATCAAAGACTTTATTACTCCCTGCCACATGACCGAGTCCTGGAGTGTGTTGAAAAATGCATTTTTGTGTTTGGTGTAATAAGCCTTTCAAAATGACAGTGGAGTAACAGTACAAGGGTTTTCTCGACCTGTGTCGATGTATCTGCAGTCAACCTATGTTTCCTGGAACGGCAAAACCTTCATTCAAAAAAAGGGTGTCTGTATAGGGTCTTGTGTTGCTCAGTGCTGAGCGATCTTTTTATGGGCCTGTTTGACCGGTGGGGTGCTGGCGGGTAGATTGATGTCATCAAATGTCAAAGTGTACAGGTTCGTGGATACATTTTTGGTTTGTCCTTCGTAGGGGCGGTCTAGCTTTGACAATGATGTGACATCAACACTGGCAGTTTTCGAAAATTGCCCTGAAACAACTTCAGATAACTCACGAAGTACCAGAAGGTAACGCGCTGAAGATCTTGGACATGAGCCTCATGTTTTGGACAACAAGGTTTTGCTGGAGTTACGCACCCCACAGCCCAGAAGCCCTCTTGCAATTTAGCTCTGCACACACCAAACTGGTGAAAACGCTCAGTAGCAACGATGTGCTTCAGCAATGCTCTAAAGAAATCTTGTGTCCATCACGTGCACGAGCGCTGTGGAGGCGCAGGTCTCTCGGCTGAGATGGTCAGGGTATCCTGAACACGTCACTGTGGCAGTCGTTGACGGCTGTCCGCAGGCGTGAGAAACAGGTAGTAAAGCGGCCGAAACAAATGAGCATGACTGCAACGAGCGCCGTAAGACGGCAGTTATACCGTATTTGCACGGTATCGCACATCGGCTAAAGAAAATAGGGCAGAGGGCTGGGTTCGCGTTGTAATGTCCGCAACAATCAAGCTTCGAGAGGCTGTGCAGAGATACATGTCCTGTACAAAAATAACAGACTGGTTGTAACATTGGACACCAACAAGTACGTCAAATGCGATTAGAGGGGTTGTATACCGTGTTACTTAGCGTGCGGAAGGGTATATGTAGGGCAGACGGCATGGTGCGTGAAATCCAGGTTGCGTGAGCAGCAAATAACGTACAAAAAGAAGGATGGGTAACCTGTCGACTCACTGCGGTGAATGCCCTAGTGTGAACCATACTTCAAAAACTCGGGTGATAATATTTCACGACTCTGATAACGCACGCGTGAGAAGTAGAGGCAGCTGAAAATGCAACTAGCTGATTTTGATTGTCAACACTACTCAGTAGCCTTGTCTGATAAGGAGGCAGATATCTTGAAGAAGAACTGGTCATGGTAATGACTAGCGGACACGTGTGGGACAGCGGCAAGCGATTCTGTTATTTTCTTCTGTGTATAAATCGTAACCATTTCTGTATCTTTTGTATTTGTTGCTATATATTTCGCCTTGTTTCAAAAAAATTCGGTTGGAAGTAGCGCTTTTCCTCATCTACTGTGTCCCTGTTTTTTTCTGCGCTTAAGATGAACGGTATGTATGTATGTTTGGACAGCTGTATAGATAGGTGTCTATAGGTGGTTGGATGGATGGATGGATGGATGGATGGACGGACGGACGGACAGATGAACGGACGCATGGTGAGACAGTATGACATATAGAAACAGATACATAGATAGATATATATGGATAGATAGATAGATAGATAGATAGATAGATAGATAGATAGATAGATAGATAGATAGATAGATAGATAGATAGATAGCTAGATAGATAGATAGATAGATAGATAGATAGATAGATAGATAGATAGATAGATAGATAGATAGATAGATAGATAGATAGATAGATAGATCTCTAGATAGATAGATAGATAGATAGATAGATAGATAGATAGATAGATAGATAGAGATAGATAGATAGATAGATAGATAGATAGATAGATAGATAGATAGATAGATAGATAGATAGATAGATAGATAGATAGATAGATAGATAGATAGATAGATAGACAGACAGACAGACAGACAGACAGACAGATAGATAGATAGATAGATAGACAGATAGATAGATAGATAGATAGATAGATAGATAGATAGATAGATAGATAGATAGATAGATAGATAGATAGATAGATAGATAGATAGATAGATAGATAGATAGATAGATAGATAGACAGACAGACAGAGCAGACAGACAGACAGACAGACAGACAGATAGATAGATAGATAGATAGATAGATAGATAGATAGATAGATAGATAGATAGATAGATAGATAGATAGATAGATAGATAGATAGAAGATAGATAGATAGATAGATAGATAGATAGATAGATAGATAGATAGATAGATAGATAGATAGATAGATAGATAGATAGATAGATAGATAGACAGAACAGACAGACAGACAGAAGACAGACAGACAGACTGACTGACTGACTGACTGACTGACTGACTGACTGACTGACTGACTGACTGACTGACTGACTGACTGACTGACTGACTGACGGACTGACTGGACTGACTGACTGACTGGAATGACTGACTGACTGACTGACTGACTGACTGACTGACTGACTGACTGACTGACTGACTAACTGACTGACTGACTGACCGACTGAGCGACCGAATGCTGACTGAGAGATGGATGGATTGATAGATGGATGGATGGATGGACGGATGGACGGACGACATATACGCACAAAAGCAAGAAAACCAATAAAATATTGTCACTGGTACAATTGGTCCAAGCGAAATATTTCACGCCAAAATATGAAGTGATGGCCAACCCAACTGGGGTTGTAGCATTCTTTAGTGAAGCAGAAGCGAAGACGACACGAGAGTTCGCCGTGCATTCAAAGCACTTTTCCAGCGGAAAGTAATTTTTGGACAGTCATTCGCAGTACTGATAACAGTAGGAGTTTCACATATTGAGAACAAAATAATGAACCTATATCAAGATAAATGTAAAACCGAAGCAGAACCACAAGTTCTCAGGAAACACCAGTTCGACTTAATATAACGCTACCGAACTTGTTCAAATTATGCACGGTAGATGGAATTAACAATGTCACAGGCGAAACCCGCCTTCGGAAACACTCTGGCGACGACGAGGAGAACTAGGTGCTTTTTGGCTATCCAGGGCTCGGACACCACGCTCAGCGACGGGCTCACGTAGGCTTTTACTGCAAAGCAGTATATTCCTAACCCTCCGGTTTTCATTCCTGTGTCATCGATATACTCGGCGCCGCTCAGGGGCTCCTCCACGCCCCCGCTGACAACTTTCACAACTATTTTTCCCCTCTCCTCTGCAGATGCCCCTTTGGCAAGTTGCGCAGTAGGCAGGTAATGGCGGTACTACGGTTATCAGATGATTGCGAAAAGTAAAACAGAAGCACAAAAGGGCGTTTTAAAAAATTGCACTGCAGATTACTATACACCTTGATACGAAATTTGTGCACAGCACGAGCAGTAGTTTTCACGGTCACGGCGCATTTCTGCTGCGTCTCAATAAGTGTTCGGGTGATCATCGAACGCCTGGCGGCGGGCTACTTTGCTGCTCCCTCGCAGCGCGCCGCCGCCGGTCGGCGATATGTGCGAATCAGTTTGAACATCCCGCACAAAAATCACATGGTTCGGATTAGCGCCGCTGAAGGAAGCCGCGAGCACGTTGTTGCAAATCGTGTTTTAACCTCCCCGCGCAAATTTGACGCGGTTTACATTAGCGCAGAAACAGGGTGTGGGGAAAGTGTCATTGGGAGGGTGCTCCTTGGTGGTGACGCATGAGACTGTGAGGGAAAGGCAGGTGAGAGAGATGACGCCTTAGCCGCACGTGTCGTATTCCATCTCACCCTCCAAACAACATCCAAAAATTGACCCTCATCACGAATCCAACTCTGGGATCCTGCAAGGCAATTCTGGCTGACCGCACCGCTGCGACACAGCTCCTGCTGATGTCCAGAGCGGAGGAAGCCCATGGCCACGGCTTCCCAAGACGGTTCCTGACTAAGGGTGCTCAGGAAAATAAAGTTTTATTCCTTCCTTCTTCGTTTCCTTCGCCGCTGGTGCGTTCAATCATCGGTTTATGCGGACATAACAGACGCCCCTCTTGCGATGCCCAGGTAACGGCTAACAAAAGGCTGCCTTAAAACTTCCGAAACCAGCCGTCGCCGTATGCGCTCAAATATGACTTCACCGAGTCCTGCGAATCGTTTCGTGGAAGAGACACTTGCCCAGTTCGAACGACGGCGTGCGTCCATATTTTCTTCAGCTTGAAAGCCTTCCCAGCGACATTTTTCGCCGCTGTCTTTCACGCCTAAGCATGCGCTTATGACTGAATACCGGTTTGTTGCGGGCACCATTTGCGGGTGGAAAAAGGGGGGCGTGACGCACAACTAAGCTTCATGCCGCTACGCATGAAATGCCTGTTGTGCTGGTGGGAGATCTAGATGTCGACATTACCTGGCTCAACGCGCTTAGTCGGCTGTACTGCTTAATCGAGTGGCTCGGGTATGAGTTGATGTGTTACGCACAAATCTTACAAATTGAGTAAGATGCCTACGAGGGGGAAGAAAACAAACAACCACATGTTTCCACGCGAGAATAGAGCTAAAGGGCTTCCACGTTTTTACATCGTATGCAACGGATGCATGCCGTTCGTTTGGAGGGAGAAAAGCAATAATTGCAGCGTTGGCCCGAACACAAGCGCGAACAGGCCGACGAACAACGGGAAGCTGCTGGCGGCACCGTTTCCCCTCAATTTCAGCTCATCGAGTAACGGCGAATGCCCCTCAGATGAATAGCAACTTACCAGCTTGGAACACCACCGTGAGCCAATATCACTTCAGAGGGCTTTCAGGGGATACTTTCGACTGCGTCTGTAACTTCTAGCAGGTGCACATGACCGGTTGCTGGCTTATGCGTGTGCAGGTTTGTAGGACGGAAGTGGGGGGGGGGGGTTGCACGAGCAGCTATTCGTTATATGCCCATAATGATGGATGTCCACGTCTACTGTGTTGGTTGGTGTTTTAAACGGGGACGTCAAAGGGTCGATGGGACCTATCCAGACCCGTTAGTGGTAGAGTGGATTGGGTTGGTGCGTTACACAAACAGTAAGTTGCCTACGATGCCGAAGGGACACAAGCAGCTTCGTGTTAGTCTGCATAAACAAGCTTCGACCTAGCTATTGGCTAGGAAGTATGCTCCAACGCAAATTAAAAAACGCTTTTTTTGTTTCGTGCACTCCCGTGGGACTGTGCCCAGCTTTGCAGGTCATCAATCCTCACAGAGTTGATGGGCATTAATTTTTAAATAAACCCTCAGCTCACCGCACAAACGTCCTGAACGTCACCGTAACAGTATTTGGTGAAGGTGCGGAGTAAGACACCGCAAAGAACAGAGTTCGTGGATCTCCACCGAAGCCGTCGCGTTGGTGGCCTCCCGCCCATTTAAGAAACGATGGCAACGCCTGATGGCAGTTCCGAGACACGACTGACGGGCATCTGGCAACCTTCCCCGGAAACTGCGGTCATTTTCAGTCGACTCCCGCAGAAAACGTGGATGAATGGCTCGCTCAATATGAAAGAGTGAGTAAATATAACCGCTGGGATGCTGTGTCCCTATGTGCTAACGTCGAAAATCTACTTGGGCGAGACAGCACTTTCGGGGTTCGAAAACCCCGAGGGCAGCGTTGACCGCATGGTAACTGTTTGTTGAAGAAAATTAGGAAGGGATTTGGTGACTCGATAGCAAAGAAGAAGGAGGGCCGAGCAGACGCTTCTCCAGACAGCGCAAGTGACTGGGAAAACAAGTACAACTTACATTTTGAAATCCTGATGCTGAGCAGGATCGTTTACGCCGCACATGGCAGAAGATGACAGAGTGGGCATGACCCTTAGGGGATCGCAAAAGACGTATACATTTTATTATCAGAAAGGACAACTTGATTACGGTCACCAATGGGTTTCAACACTGCCGAACGTTTGATACTATGAACGCGTGTCGGATTACGCCCAAGTTTGACGACTGGGCCGGCCGTCACAACTGTGGCCAGAGTGAACGTCAGCTGGTCTGCCTACCTCTCTGCGACTATCTGACAAATCGTTCGCAAGGAGCTCCTTCGGCATGGAGATGTCACTTGTTTGCTAGACACCCTCTCACGATGGAAGCGTCCTCGACGATGCGTCACCTACTTGTTGCCATCCCACGACACACTTTGGCTCCTAAAGCACGTCTGTCAAATGAGCTGACGTTGACAACTAGCAGCAAATGGGTGTGTACACTGTTGGCGCCCCACCACCAGTAACAGGAAGATTTTCATCGCGGTTCCATCGTAGACAGGGCGCCTACTACCCGCAAGAGGACCATAGCTCGAGTTTTCCAAGAAGGCAATTCTCGCTTGGGAAGCAGTATCCTCGGCGTGAACCACCCCCCTGCTATCGATGTGGACTAGTCGGCCACATTTCGCGGTTTTGTCCTCATCGACGCCAGGGACCGAACGATGACCCCACGTTAGTTTTTCTGGGCTCAATATTCTCAACCCTGGCAAACAGCCGACCGGTCCACCGCAATGGCTCTCCTGCTTCGGACAGAAGTTTGACTCCACTGCCTCTACGCCAGCGCCAGTCTCCATCACCTCGGCGCCATCCAATGTCCTCCACCGCCGGGAAATTAGCCGGCGCAGCAGATGGAGGTGAGGTCGCCGGACAGCCTTTACGAAACATACTCTGCCCGTTCCATGGTCAAAAATAAGATTGAACATTTAATCGATGGTGTACCACCGATGGCTTTGGTTGACACTAGAGCAACATTTCTGTGATGTATAAGACCTTTAGAGACAGCCTTGGAACTAAATTAAGGTGCAGCTGGTATCGGAGCGCAACAATTCAAGGTGTAGGTGTGTGAACCATTGTGGCCCATTGCTACTTGTACAGTGGATGTGTCTTAGAGAGGGTAAGAGCTTCAAGGTAGAATTTTCGATACTTCAGAAGTGTACACACGGCGTCATTGTCGGAATTGACCCCCTGCAAGAATGCGGGGCTACAATGGATTGTGAGACTGGCGAGTTCTCTGTAAGCAGTGTTTTTACTCTGCACTTGCCGAAGAATCTTCAGGTCCAAACGAACACGCTTTGGTTGTTTCGGAAGGACATAGGTTCTACCTCCCGATCAACATCATTTGTACCAGTGATGGATTGCGGTGCTGTGAAGCCTTCCTTTTGTGCAATTGTTGAGCCCATTCTGCCGAACTGCGTCAAGAAGGATGTTTTGTTGCCGCACTGTTTGATTTCCGTACACGGTGGGCGCAGTTCTATATGCGCATTTAACTGCTCAGCAGCTACTAGTACCGTTCTGCCGCTAGGAATGAAGCTTGCGCTCTTTGAGAAGCACACGAGTATCCCTTGCAGCAGTGAGTGACGAAACTTTCGATTACAAGGGTCAGTGCACTACGCGTGGCGAACAGCTTTTGAAGATGATAAACAAAGTCTTTGTTCTGCCGAGAGGGAGGCGTCAGCCGATGTTCTTTCAAGGCATGCGACAGTCTTTGACTTTTCCACCAGCCCAGGCACCAAGACCGAAATCCCGCCTTCTCACACGCGCCACAGCATAGATACCGGAACCGCCCGCCCTCTCCGGCAAAAACCGTATCGCGTTTCTCCTGGCGAGAGGAAGGTCATCGCAGACCAGGTCAACGAGATGCTACAGAAAAGAGTGGTACAGGAATCAGCTAGCCCTTGGGCAGCGCCGGTAATCCTGGTGTCAAGAAGGATGGTCCTGGTGATTCTGTGTTGACTAACGACGCCTGAACTCAATTACAAAGAAGGACGTGTACCTCTTCTCGCATAGACTGTCACTGTCTGTGTTCACTCCACCTCCTACGTTTGTCAGTTGACTTAAGATCAGGTTACTGGCAAATTCCGATGGATCCAGCCCAGAAAGAGAACACGGCTTTTGTAACTCCTGAAAAGGCTATTTGAGTTTAACGTCATGCCGTTGGGCCTTTGTAACGCCCCAGCTACATTTGAAAGGTTTATGGACACAATTGTGCGCGGTTGGAAGTGGGAGATTGTCTGTCTACCTCGACGACGTAGTAATTTTTGGACGCACTTTCAAAGAGCACAACACCCGCCTTGACATGGCCCTGAACTGCCTAGAAAAAGCCGGCCTTGTGTAAATTAAAAAAAATGCCGCTTCGGCGAGCGCCAGACCTTAGTGTTGGGGCATCTAGTCGACAAAGATGGCGTTAGACCTGATCCACAAAAGATTGAAGCCGTGAGTCAGTTTAAGCAGCCAAAGTCTGTGCGCGACCTACGAGGTTTCCTGGGCTATGCTCCAACTTTCGTCGGTTTGTGCCAAACTTTGCAGAGCTCGCTTCTCCTCTGTCTTCTCTGTTACGCAAAAATGCACCTTTCCACTGGACATCTGAGTGCGAAGCCTCCTTTTCTCAACTGAAATTTCTTCTCACGTCGGGCAATATACTAC
>JABSTR010000725.1:0-70937 GCA_013339765.2 Haemaphysalis longicornis | reverse complement strand
CCTCCGCGTGATGGATCACTCTGAATTAATGATATCATACCAATTTTCGGGTAACAAACAGTTTATTATGTAGTTCTTGAAATCGTCATTGTAAACATATTCAAGATGAGTGCAAGAGAGACTAAAAAAGTGAAGCATTTCGTTTGTTTTGAGGGCAGAACATTAAAGATACTGAGCTACCATAACTGTTTCTCTTAATTGCCGTTTGCTACACAAGTATGTGAATATAGTGCAGACACTACAATTGCTTCACTGAAAGGGAAACATGCCAACACCTATCGGCTGCTTCTTTAAAGGTTAGGACAAGCTGTTTATGCACCTATTTTGTGGACATGTGTACTGCAGTAGAAGTTCCTAGAAAAGTTTGTAGTTATTGCAGCGAAGTTGTTAGTGCAGGTTAGGAAATTTACCTGCAACTTTTTCAAGATGCTGAACAGTAAAAAATTATAATTTGTACTTTCTTTTTAATTCTGACAAAATTCAAAATTTTCATTTTTAGCTTACTTCTACCAGATTCCTTCAATGCTTTTCTGGTCACGAAACTTCTCCGTAACGCTAAGGGAGAGCTTCATATGGGGACCAACGCTCCCGCGCGGTGGCGCGACGAGTCTGGTGAAGGTGGCTTGGACGGTGGCGGCCGTGTTTGCAGTGCGTTGGAGCGCGAGCTTGCTGGTGTTTGTTGTGTGATATAGCTTTCTAAACTCATAACGAAGGGCATATTATGTGAACTACCATGCCTCTGACGTGCTGTGTACCTGGTTGCCGCTCTGGCTATCGGAATACAACGGAAAAGGGCTTCATTGTTCGGCCTCCCAAGCGACCGCGAACAACGCGACAGGTGGAAGCGAGCCATTCCACGACAGGAGACGGACGCTTTCAGCTTCGAGTCGAAGGTCGTTTATGTGTTCGGGAAATATCTCAACCCCACGGACACTATTCGAGCCGATGAGTTCAAAATAAGTGGACAACCTGTGCTTCTTCAGCGCGAGAAGCTCAAACTCCGCGTCGCCCCGAGTATTTGAAAACCTGCCGGCGTATTTTACGAAGCCCAAGCCACGATCGCGCTCACAACGAGAAAATCCGTCTGCTAAACATCGTCGCGTTTCCTCGCCGCACAAAGATCGGACTGCAGCTACTGTGATTTTGTTTATCCAACCAGATATTTTGAATTTGGAAAGCGGAGCATGGCTATCTTTGCCTGCATATATTTTTTTTACTTGCCCACCGCGCTTGCCCAGGGGCTAAGGCATTGTGCTGATAAGCCCAAGGACGCGGGTTCCCAGCTGCTTTTCTGATGGAGGGGAAAACAGAAAACGCTTGTGTGTTCGAGATTTCGGCGGAAGGTAAAGATACCTGAGTGGTTAAAATTAATCCGGAGCGCTACACTACGGCGCGCGCCCCATTGCCTGAGTAGCGTCGCCACGTTAAACACCACAATCAATCAATCAATGTTTTTTAACTTGCCGTTTCGTTTGGGTGGGAGGGGTGTGACAGGCACTGAGCGGGCGAGTTTTTACCTGTTGACACCCTATGCCTATGAGAACAGCCGAGAAAGTAGCTCAAAACTGTAGCATTTACTCCTACCCTGGCCCTCCGCGCGCCCATTATTCTGCTTCCATTTCGTGAGCGTTTTTTTTTCCCTGCTGTCCACGCTAACTTCCCGAATCTCGATTACTGTTTTACATTATTAGTGCGCTATAAAATAGCGCAAACACAGAGCTAACCCAACGTGCTGTACGTTTGCACACCTATTTGCTCAGCGCAGCATGTCGCGCCCAGTGCTGAATACAGATTTAATTCTTGCGCTAGTTCACTGAAATCATGCAGACGGCTGGAAAGGCTAGTCAAAAATTGAAAACGCCAGATGTCCGCCTTTTCGAAGCGAGAACGTAGCGGTGCTTGCCGGAACGAACGAACACTGCAACATATGCACCTAAGTAACACCCGTGGTCTTGCCTCAGTTTCACAGCTGATCTACGGGACAACTGACTCAAAAAATTGGGCCCATCTCCCCACGAGGGGAGACTCGAGTAAATGCGTCGCGTAGGGGGTGGGTGTATTGCGTTAACGTTAGTTTTTTGGGGGTGGTGGTGAGATGGTAGTGAATGTGTTAACTATTATTGCTTATTACTATTAATTATTATTATTTCTATCATATATTATTACTTTTGTGATTTTGCGACTCGAGTCCCCCCTCGTGGAGAGATGGGCCCAATTTTTCTTTTTTTCGTGACGCAAGAAGTGAAGGCAAGGATTAGGTTGTTGTAAGTGGTTATTTATTTATTTGTTGCTGTTTTCGTTGTATTGGACGCTGCGAACGACGGCTTCGTGGTCGCTAAAGTGTACTGTTAAGGGGTCTTTAAAGGAGCCATGAAAAGAAAATGCAAGTTGGTTTTATTCGAAAGATTTCGCGTTTTATAGTGCCCCCGGCGCTTGTCCGGATACAAACGGTGCTTTATTCACTGAGAAATTAAACATTTTAGGTTAAAATTTTGATTTTCCCGCTCAATCGTGCGTTTTCGTTGTCCCAAGTGACATCACTGGAACCGACCGCTCTGCAGCCTAGAATACCTTCATTCACGCATCCGCCGTACAGGGTAGAGACACGTATACGCTGGCGCCGCCATTTTCGGTTGCTCGCTCGCCGCCGAAGCAAGTCATTGTGTCAAAACCGCTCTAAAATTATCGCCGCAACGCGGTTTACTGAAGAAGTTTGAATCATATTGTCTGTTTTCGCGTTGCTAGGTCTCGTGGGAAACAAAAAGAATAACATGTTGAGCCCGTTGCCCAAATTGCGGCGGCACGGGACCGTTCAAAGGTTGTCTCCTCCCTGTACAGCGGTGTTGGTTTGTTCGCCGTTTTCTTTACGTTCCGTAGCCTAGATGGCGCCACCATACCGTGGCAAGCGTTTGGTTTGTTTTGGCCCGCATTAAAACCTGGCTTGTTTTGTTCTGGGAGAAAATATTCGTTCCCTGAAACAGTGCTCGCTCGACAAATGGGGTCACGTAAAACACCGTTGCTTGCGTCAATCGGCCAGTGTCGTCTGAGACAACCCCAAGCCCCGTTAGTGCTGTGCAGCTAACAAGCATGCTGTGCGCAGTACGAACAGCAGAACGCATCAGTACTTCTGATGTTTACATGTGCTTTCGTAACTTCCACTGTTTGTCCCATCATTCTTATTGCTTTATAAAGAATGTGCCCTAAATTTATGCGCAAATCGCTCGTTCGTCTAGTTTGTAAGTTCTCTACTAATTTGCGTCTGCTTCTGCCAGCCTCCGCCAATCGCAGAGCTTAGCTCATGTGACGACATAGGTTCTGTTGCGGGAAATGAGCTGGTGGGTCGCATGACCGTCCCGTTTTTTCCTAATTATGTAGCTTATTTGAGCGAAGTTTTACTTTAAAAGTGGTTGTCAGTATGATTCTAACGAGACAATCTTTTGAATGAACCAAACTTGTGTTTTCTCTTCATGGCTCCTTTAAGCAGTGGTCGTGCGTTGCAGCAACTGGTGAAGACGAGATCGATGCAACTGCTGTCGTGTATCAGCAGCTTCTTGACGTAGTTTGAATGAGTCTAGGATATAAGGCGCGTTCGTACCCTTGGATTCTTTGTCGCTTTTGTGGCGCAGTGGGAAGAGCACCATATACCTCGCGTTCCGCCCACAGGGTCGTTGGATCGAAACCAGGCGCCGATAACTATTATTTTTTATATATAGTGTAGGGGGAGGGGTGCCGACCTGTTGTTGAGAGCGAGGAGGGTAGCGTAATGGGGGAGAGCAGGAGTGAGGGAGAGGGCGCACCTGCGCGCTGAGCTGTTGCGGACGGACGGCGGACGCTACATGTGAGTTAAAGAAATGCTCTGCATTTAAAACAACAACTGACTGACTCAAAAACTTCGATTGCATTTTTACTTGTGGAAATGAAGAGCAGATGAAAGTAGGCGCGTGCCGACGGAGAAACAGCCGGCCAGCAAGGGTCGTCGACCACCGGCGAAGCCTTCACGTTAACAGGGGCGATCCTAGCGGCAGCTTTTGTCCCTGAATGAAACTTCGGCCGGAGTTTCGTGACCAGAAAAGCATTGAAGGACTCTGCTTCTACTCATTCAACGTATATAAAGGCCACATATTTTCAACTTAGTCATTCGCTTGATTCCCACTTTTCTCATGTCCACATCGCAAAATATCTGCTGCTTTCCGACCACCAGATAGACATTTGGGGTGGTTATCTCAATATGGGAGTGGAGTACTCAAATTTAAGTATAAGTACATGAGGACTTCAAAAAATGATTCGCGTGTGGTAAACACACATTTCCAATCAAGCAACCAAAAGTTCATTCCAGAAAAACTTTCTAAAGCGTACTTAGTATTCAGAGACTGTATTCAGAGATCGGCCATTTTTAAAACACTCATTTAAGACATCTATTCACAGGTTCAAAATGTCCAGACATGTCATAGAAGCACCTTCTTGCTTGTTTTGGATCAAAAGTATCCACTGCCGATAAACTAGTTGTTGACTTTCAACCTCTGCTCAGTTTGTTTTGTGTAGTTGAAGTGTAAAAGTATTTAAATTGTGATTCACATCCTTGCCCAGTCATAACAAACGTTTTCTTCTTGCCTGTAGTCAGAACTTCTGGCCATTTAACCATACTCTCGAGGTCCCGTCGAGTTCTAAATAATGTGAGTAGACTGTACGTGCAAGGCACAATCAAGAAGTGCAGCATTTCTTTTTTTCATGAGCAACAGCTCAGGACACTGGCAGATGCACTCCTTAGTTACCTTCTACAGGCGCCTCATCGGTCATTCGCGTCAAGGGTTGGGAATAAATTGCAATGCGTAAGTCCCCTATACAATTTAATGTGGTTATTGGGTGCGTGTTCTTTTGGGGTGTTGCTGTAATTGTCGGTTAATACTGCAAACGGATTGCTTGTAAATAGCAACATGTCTGCCTGTGTCCCGCCGATATTTTTCCAGTCAAATTTCTAGAATGTATCTCCTTTGTATATAAAGTTCCAGTATTGCTGTGTGTTTAATGCATGCTGCATGAAACTATCACTTGCAAAATTTCTGAGTTTTAGACACCTTTTTGTTTTTTATAGCATCCTTGATAAGCCACACTGGTGCTCACTAGAGTACACTGGTGCGTCTTTTTGTCCTCGACAATGCGCAACCAATGCGCACCATCTGTCGTTGATAACCTGGGGCGCTCCCCTGCGGAGCAATTTTTGGTGTCTGGTCGCGCAACGAGACAAGCGACGGAGTGCCGGGGAGCAATCGCAACATGCATCGCAGACGATTTCAACAAAGTGGCTTCCTCTACCATCTGCTGTGGCGGTGGCGCATCAGCCCACTCGTGTAAAGGCGGAATCGGCTGTATAATGTTGCTGACACGAATGGGTTGCTTGTAAAGTAATAAACAACGATGCGACGGACTGACGTCGGGTACTAATAACAGCCAGAAATTGCAAATGACCATACCAACATTCTGTGCAATGTAGGAACTTCTTGTACAGCAAGGCAGGCTGCATGGCCAGCCAGTAGAAGTAATTTAAGAGCATTACGTCAGGTACATTCGATTGAATTAGCACGAACAGTAGTTTCAGTTGCTAGACCACGTATGACACACACACGCTTTGCCGTAGCCGAAGGGAGCAACGTGTAATAACAGGCGCTCGCGTTATGGCTCGCAGGAAGAAGTCGAGGAGCAGCTTGTAGGCAGCTTTTCAGTATGAGTGGAATTGCCTTGTAGCGTATGAATAAGGGTTATCCTCCTGAGACCAGAGACATGACGAAGTAAAAACAAGCTAATGTTTTTAAATATTGGAGTTTACCAGACTTCAGAGATAACTCTCTGGTCATTATTTTTTATGACAGTTTGTTGAAGAGTTATCAGATGTGCAATGTATTGCACACTGGAACTAAGTTCTCAAAAAGTCATGCAACATGATGTCATAGACAGTGTGTGTCTGTGTGTGTGCATGTGTGCGTGCGTGCGTGTGCGTGTGGGTGTGTGCGCGTGCGCGTGTGTGTGTGTGCATGCATGTGTGTGTGGGCGCGCGTGTGCGCGTGCGTGTGTGTGTGTGTGTGTGTGTGTGCGTGTACGAGCTCGCGCGTTGTGTTGTGTTGTGTTGTGTTGTGTTCGCGTTGTTTTGTGTGTGCGTGCGTGTGTGTGTGTGTGCGAGCGGGCGTGTGTGCGTTGTGTTGTTTTGTTTGTGCATTATGGGTGGGTTGTGTGTGGGTTGGTTGTGTGTGTTCTTGGTGGGTTGTGCGTGTGTGTGTAGGCCTCGCTATTTCTGACAAAGAAGTAGAAGCCAATCAGCTCTAGAAAGTCCGTCCGCTTCCTGGCATCATTAAAAACGCCTGCCTCACTCTGCCGTGCTCGCCATATATCTTAGTTGACTAGCAAATTATTGTGTTCACAGGTAAATGCCCAGTGAAGCAGTTCGTTCTGGGCAGCTCAAACTAACAGCCCTGAAGAACTTTAGCTTTGGAAGCCATCGAGGCTTAGGTGTGATATTTTGGAATTTCAGATCTTGAAATCGTAGATTTCAAGTCTTATATTTGAAATCTTTTCGGGGAAAGGACGTCTAGCATAAAAGGAACAACATGAAATCGGCGCTTCTTGTCCGTATTGCCGATTTCTCCCAAGAATTTCGAGGGCAGTGGCATCGGTCGCTTCGCAAGAGATTTTTATAATTATTTCACACAACAACCCTCTAATTTCAATGGAGTAAAAGAGCAAATCAAACTAATGACTTCTTGTAAATGTAGTGACAAAGATTCAACGTAGTCCTGACGGGCAATCTGTTGCACATCACATTTAGGAGTGAAATAAAGAAGAAAACTTAAAAGTGAAGGAGGAAATAGTAGTGGCGGTGGCATATGAGACCTTAGTCTTTCATGAGCTAGTAAAATGAAATTAAAAAAAAAACCTCCGTCGCATGGCCCCGCGCGAGCGACACGAGTAAATGCAGAGCATTGGGGGTGGTCACGTGGCGTAGGTTGTGGTAGTTGGCGGTGGTAGTTGTAGTTGTTGTCGTAGGGGTTGGGTAGTTTGGTTGCGAGACGAGAGAGAGAGAGAGAGAGACGAGAGACGTAAGTACGTAACGTGTTATTTATTGCCATCGTTTGCACCCCACCCTCTCCGGGGCAATCGGTTGATGGAGGGAGCCAGGATCCGCGGCCCGACGTTGACGTTTGGCCGCAGCTTCTCCTGCACGAAGTTCGGCGTCGGCAGCGCGCTTCAGACGCTTGCGTTCGGCGTCGGTAGCGCGCCGTTTCGCCGCCTCGTCTTCTGCCGCCGTCGATGAAAAGGATGGCACGATGTCTTGAACTGGTACTGCAACGCTGACGTTGGCTCGCGTCACGGTACTGGTTGAAGGTGTTGCTTCCATCGCTTATCAACTTCGACGACGACCAAACTCGAGAGTAAGCAGAACAGAGGTCAGGAGTAGAATGGAGTGAGCCGCGCCGTTACCCGCTTTATATTCGTAGCGCGTGCAGTAGAGGGAGCGGAGGTAGCACCTGCAGCTGCAACGCCTCTTTCAGCGCCGGAGCACGCGCATGCGCGCCCACACCTGTTGTTGAGAGCGAGGAGGAGCGGGGGAGGAGCACACGTGCTGGCTGGCTGCGGACGCCGATCGCCAACAGACGGGTGACATTGTGAGTTAAAGACATGCTCTGCATTTAAAACCGTCACGGCATTTGTACATACATGAGAACGGTTTTCCTTGGTGGCTTGGGCAGAAACCTCCGGACTGACAAACGCCAATTTCGTTTGTTAGTATGAGCGCCACCTCGGAACTACGGTTTCATAAAACCACAGCAGGAGGCACAACCGGGCCCTACTTTAGCTTGGTCCCTACTCTAGCTCGGTTTCGCTTGCAGCTTGTATTGTTTATGAAACGCCTAAATCTTAACGTGCAATACGTTGCCCGCGGGTCTTAGGAGGCAATGATTGGTTTGTACACATCATCGTTGGCTTTCAATACTACTCGGATGTTGTACGTGGTGTCCTTTTACATTGCTTTTATAATGCTTCTATGAGTTGCCCTCACAGCCCAAGCAGAGCTGGCGTTAGGGCAGAAACGCTCACTTTGCGGTAGATCAACGCTCCCTGCAGGTACACACCATTATGGGGCACTGTGCAATGCCCCGGTTTTGGGGGCCACTCAAGTCCATGTTCATTGAGGACGCCATTAGTCATCATTTGTGTTTTGGGTCCTCTATTTCCTCAATTAGTTACCCCCTCTTCCCACCTCACCACACTTTGAGGCACTCCTCTACCCACCCCCGGCATGACATGTTACGCGCGCTAGCACTTGGAATATCTCGTCTACCATTCAATCAACCATTCTGAAACCTTACACACACTTGGCAACGTACATATATAGCCCTCGCGCTCCCCTACGAGAGCGTACGTCACCTTCGGGGTCGCCGATACTCCCCACGGGCCATGCCTTTACATGCCCGGTGACCTGCTCCATGGTCCAAAGATTTTTTTCTCGGTGGCGGCTCTTCGCTGCTTCCTGAAGCCACGGCGGGTTTGTTCTTGATTTTGCTTCCTCTGGGTATTTGTTAAATGCAGTCGCACAAGATGCGTCTGTGGTCTCCTGGCTCCCTCTTGTAGACCTTGCACTGGCCGGTCGGGTATGTCTCGGCGTACATGCGATGCATCGGTCCCGAGCTCGCTAGCGATCCGGTCTGTAGCTCTCTCAGTAGTACCGCCTCCGCTCCACTCAGCCTTGTCTGCAGGGGTGGAGGGTCCTGCAACCCATGCGGTAGGCCTTCGTGATGTCATCGTAGTCCGTCATGCGGTCATTGGCTTTCACCCACGTGGGACGGTCGGTCGCTGGGGCGCGGTTCGTGAGCCCTCGCGCCGCAGGGTTTGCCATCTTGTTGTTGTCGTTGCTTTCCGACGCGTCGCCCGTGTGTGCCAGAACTACTTTATTGGCACTTTTCTTTCTTGCAGTTGGGTCGCCCGCAATACGCCCTCGGACTCCCTGCAGGTTTGGCCTTTGGGGAAGTTTCGCACAGCCTGTCTCCAGTCACTCAGCAACGTGTGGCAGTCTCCATGGGCAATGGCCAGGGCGATGGCCACCATCCCCACGTATTCTGCTCCGGCGCTTTTCACGCTCGCGGCCGTCCTCGTGACACCGGTACACGCCTCTATGACGACCGCCGCGAAGCGTTCCGTTCGTACTTTGCTGCGTCCAGGTACCGGGCCGGCTGGTAGTTGGCGTGCAGTCGATGGAGGGAGTCGATTCTGGTCTGGCATGGGACCTCTTCGGGGATGGGGAGCTGCGTCTCCGCCTCGTCTGAACATAATATTCTCGGGTCGTCTAGTATCTTCCTCCCTGCTTTGTCGTGGACAGCCAGTCCAGATGAGCGGCCCGTACCGCATCGGAGATTTCTTCGCGGGAGCTGTTTACCCCGACTTGTAAGACGCGGGCAGTGCTGGTGGACTCGAACAGGTCCAGCGCCGTCTTATGGTGGCGTTGATTATGGTGGCGTTGATTTTGTTGCCTTCGCGTTGCAGCCATGTGTAGTATGTTCCAACGTACGCGATGTGGCTGATGATGAAGGATTTTACGAGCCTGATTAGGCTTTCCACTCTCATACCTACCTTCCGGGACGTGACTCGTTTCAGGAGTCGTGTCGCGTTGGCCGCTTTTGCTATAATAGAGGCAATTGTTTCGCGATTTCTTACGTGTTTTTCGATGATCCTGATTTTTTACCTCTGGAATCACTTTGCCATAGTTGGTCACAATACCAATCTTTTCGTATTCGCGTTGTCGGCCCTTGCCTCTGCCCTTGGGGGGGAGGGTATTAGGACCTCCGATTTGCTTGGCAAACACCTCAGTGCCTTCCAGTTGGTGTTCCATCGCAACGACGGCAGCTTACACTGCGCCCTCGATGTTCCCTATGAAGCATTTGACTGCATACCACAGTACACACTGGCGTATGCAGCAATGTATCATAACAGGATGAACGAAGACGTTTTTGTTATAAGTATTCTCACTGCCTTTGCAAGATGTGTTTTGGCTCATACCACACCAAGCATAGTCTTACGTTTCTGCAGCATTTGTTGCTTTGTGTTGGTGAAAAACTAATGTGACTATACTGATGCCTTAGAGGGCACATAGACAAGACTTTTGTTCAACGAGGCCGATTGTATTAGGACGCCAGCATGCCTAGATTTTTTGTACAGGGCCCCTGCGGTTATGATGGTCAATATTGTCTATTTATTATTTTCCATGGGGTCAAAGGGTTCCTGATAACATCACCAGGCTAGTACCTTCATGTGCCCGCCGCTTTGCACCGACGAGCTGTAATGCGGAGACCACCCGCGGTGAGAAAGAATCCGGCTCGAGGAGGACCCACGAGACCGGTCTGCCAAACCAGATGCCATGCACCGGTCGTATGGGATGGGTAAGGCGGGAGCACAAGACTCTCGGGAAAAAAACATACGCTCACCTGAATGGAAATGGGTGGAAACCTCAGCCAACGTCATTGTTGGTTGCTTGTGGTGCGGGTGTCAAAATCGTAGAGGTGGGGGCTGCCCGAAGTGCCAGCACTACCCACCGGAGTCCCAGATGCCGAATCGCAGGGACAGGGCGAACCCATCGTCTCCTACTCGGGACACGCAAGATGGAACGCGCTCCCTGTATGGCTGCGCAAAGGGCGACTAGCAGTTGAGGACTGGCCTCCAGCAGAGCTCCCAGTGCGCGCGCAGTACCCCAGTAGCCTGTGCGCTGTGCGTGCGCAGTACCCGAGCACGCGCAGTACCGAGTGCGCAATACAGATAACCACTCATCCGTAGTGTTGAGGGCCGGGAAACCACTCGCGAACTCTATCATATCAGAGGAGCAACTGGTCTAGGGTGACATTCCCCAAAACGGCGACCTCCGGCCGATTGCTCACCGGGGTCCCGGATAGGGTAGAGGTCAGCCCTGACCAGTTTTTGCATGAGCCGCTACGCGGGTAGGTCGAGTCCGTGGACACCCCAGCTAGGCCGAAGTGGTTGACAAATGCTGGATTACCCGGCTACCGGGAATCTGGTGGTTGAACGCCGGGCTCAGTTGGCCCGGCACTCATGGAACTCTGAAAACCCTTTGTTCCACCGCACGGCTGCTTAGGCCAGTTGCCGCGCCCCCCTTTAGCCATAGGGCTCGTAAGCCGGGTGGTTCCCGTGGGACACCCCATGAAGGAGGTTGCGGGCAGGAAGAGTGTACACCCACTTTCGTGTATTTTCAATTTCAATGTCATTATTATAAATGAGCAGTAAAATTTCTTCAGTCGCGGCAGTAGAAGGCACTGTCACTTTCTCGCAATGCAAGTTGTTTGATTCTCACTTCTTCACATAGGTGGCGAATGCAAGAACGGTATTGTTAAACGTAGCTGCTTTTTTGGTAAATATTTGTTAGTCGGCGTGTGAATCAGGTGCAGCAAGTACGTCAAGTCCTATGGCAACACATCGTCAGAACGCCAGAAACAAAATCAACAATCGTGACAATTGCAGCTGCCGTTTTAGGTGATGATAAAACGAGAATTTCATCTCGTAATCGTGGAGGGCTGCTTTGGTGGCCTTTGCTACATCCCCACACACCTCAGAGGATATCAAAGGTCTGCACTGATGGCAGCCTGCGAATTGCACAACGGGTTTGCTGCGCGTGACGCGAGAGGAGTGAAATCGCTGGAAGAAATAATTAGCATGATCCGGCTTGTCTGCAAGATGGGTGCCTTACAAACAAGCGTTATCAGAGCCAGCGACGCAATCCAATTCAAACGTGGCATCTGTGGCTTGCAGAGGGGAAATCAGAGATGATGTGCGAATCATTACTTTAGTAAATCAGGTAGTTTTCGCTACATCGCTAATAGTACAAGTATATTTGGTCTCGTGCACAAGGTCGGTGCGTCCGCCACAAGCGTGATAGCTGCCATATTTTTCAAATACGGCCGAAACAGGGCACAAGCCACGATGATGACTGATAACAACAGTAAGTGTGTGAACATCGTCTCATTTACTTTTTCAATGCCTACGGCCGCCTATTTCATTCACCCACCGCACGGTAGCCCAAGTGACCGATCCTCGGTAGTGGTTGCTGTCGTGAGCTGATGCCACGTTTTTTGGCGCGGTTTTTCTTACGTGTGCAGTGTGTTCTAAAAAGCTTGTTTTCTTAGATAATTTTGTTCGTTTCCAGAGAGCTTTATTGTGAAATCATAAAAGGAACATATTATGTTTCGTTCATACAGTTTATTCCCGTTACGTTGTCCCCGCACGAGGCACCTTGAGTAATCCTGGTGACGAAATTGGCGACACTGCGCACCGAACGCTCCAAAACATAAACTAGAAACAACCGTGGCGATGTGTTTTCAGGGGAAGGGTAGAAAGCTGAAGCAGTGGCAGCCGGAGCCTAGGTCATGCACCGGCGGATGGTCTCCTTGTATGTTTATCAGGCAGGGGGCTCCGGGACCTCTCTCGGTCTCACAGTAACCCGAATGAAGAAAGTACTCCAGTCCCCTGCTTTTATACTATACCATATGGTATTTTCTAAACCACCACCCCAAACGTGACCCGTCTCCTAAAAGGGGCCTCACCAAGTTTCTTTTCCTCCTTGGCAAGCAACTCGCTCCGAAAGAACGATAATTTCTCCCGCATTTGGATCCTGGAATATCTTGATAACGCAATGCAAATCACTTCTCAGTCCGTCCTTCTAAACTCCAAGTATCTTAAAAGCTTTTCGGCAAGTTGTACAAGGCCAAGAAACTAAAAACGGCAGAACTCCTGATTGAGGTAGACAACAAACAGCAGTCCGCTAACCTCCTCGCAGAAACGCGCATGGTCGAAGTTGACATCAATATCCTGCCTTATCGGAACCTTCACAGCTGCCAAGGCATGCTCTCTGATTGGGATCTTATAAGTGAAACCGAAGCCGATCTGCTCGAGGCACTTCGTAATCTGGAAGCGACGACAGTGAAGCGTATAACCGTACACCGAAACGACCAACTATTACCAAACAAACACATATTCGTGACGTGTGACCACTCAACACTTTCGGAATCCGACCTTACGTGCCGAACCCACGACGCTGCTTCAAGTGTCAGTGGTGTTGGCGCTGCACAACCTCTTGTCGAGGTAAACTCACATGCGCAAAATGTGCAGCACAAGATCATCCAACTGACAATTGTGAATCCGAGAACCTCACCTGCGCGAACTCGCAGAGACCGCATGCTGCTATTCTAGGAGCTGTGAAAAGTTCAAACAGGAAAAACAGATCATTGCCTTGAAAGTCAACGATAACATCACCATCCCAAAGGCGCTAAAGAAGATCGCCTTTTTCCCTCTTGTAGTGGTACACCGACGCACTCACCGGGGGGCGGGGTGGCCTTTGATTTTCACAGAGACCCAGTTCAGCGAGACTGACCTGGTCCAGCCCCCGCTCCCGCTGCGTTGCCTCAGGTAGCCCGCCAACCGTTACCTCTGCTACGCCAGCAGCGGCTCTGTTGGTGACAGTAACCGTATGACCGGTGCCGCTTCGGCCCCTTTTTCCTTACCCTTCTTGCTTCCACTGGAGGCTGCGGAGGCGATGGACGCGGGGTTTCCCGCGTCGGCTCCCACCTCTGCCGCAACGCCCGTGCCACCTGTGATGCTCCCGACACCTCCGCCGGTTTGGCTCAGAAAACGAAAGGCACCGGAGCCTGATCCGTCGGGCACACTTAGGACATCCGAATATGAGATGCACCTAGGAACGTTCCTGTTTCCGTCGCAGCGGGAGGAAGGGGTCCCTGCATCCAAACCTTTAGAGAGGGCGAAAAAGCTCCCTCCGAGAGTCTAAGCTACGAAACTCGATACATAAACCACACTCCAGTAGCTCCAAACATTTCATAATGGGACGAGAAAGCATAATTCAATGGAACTGCGGAAGCCTTCCTAAATATCTTTATGATGTATACAAAATTCTGAATGCTAATCAGCCAAGTGTAATTTGTGTTCAGGAAACACATTTGAAATCGAATAACACAAATATCTTGAATAGTTACATGGTATTCAGAAAAGACAAGGATGGCTGCACACATTCTTTTGGTGGCCACAATGGCCCGAAAATGCTTATCATGCCACCCTGTCAATTTGAAAACTGTCATTGAGGCTGCAGAAATTCGCACAATAATATTTCATAGGCTGATAACGGTAAACTCTAAATACATTCCTCCTGCTCTTGTACTTTTGAGCTCTGACTTCGAGGGGCTGGTTGACGAGTTGCCCGAACAATACACCCTCAATGGCGAGCTTAATGCACACTATTTTCTTTGGGGCTCTTCTCGTACGGATGCCCATGTTGGCCTGATAGAGATTTTTTTAACATCCTCTGCAGCATGCCTTTTCAACAACAAACATCCTACATACCATAAAATAGGACACAACACACACTAATTTCTTTGCTTGGTATTGGCTCTGCAGTTCTCATTCCTACAGTGCCAATAGAAAATGTGAAAAAAATACCATTGCGCTTAGAAAGCTTTAACATCAATAAAAAAAGGTATGGGCCCCGTCAACATTGTGGGTAAGAGCAGGCCAGAAAACGAGGGCACTCCAGCCACAGAGTACAACATGACTATCGTTTCCCTCCACTTTTCGTACTAAAACAAATGGAGCAAGCGTAACCGGGACCTTTCACTGTGGTAGAGTTTGAAGAGCCGATTTCTGCAGCAGACACAATGATATTTCGGGTATAAATATTTTAAAACCATGATAAAAGGCAACAAAGCACAGAAGTGCAGATAAAATAATGCTGCCGACATAACTAGCCAGAAAAACAAAAATGAACTTGTAAACCGGACGCACCGTCTCCTCAAATATCAGCAAGGTATGGAACAACAAAAGGTGCAATACCTGTTGAAGACTTGCAATTATCCATTTGCTTGGAGTCAGTTAAGGTATCCCCTATGTGCCTTGATTTCGAAAACTGGTAAATGAAGTTATAATAGAAGTAGCACGACAACCGAAAGTAAAGCATTTGAGAATATTTAGGTTGTACCAGGTTACGTCCAAGTTTAAAGGAAAATTCAATCCAAAGTACTAATAAATCCCAAATTCAATCCGTGGTGATGTTTGCTTTGTGCGCACGCTTTTCATGATTACCGCAAACTTCTAGTTCATTTTTATAGCCTGTCGGACTAGTAATGATACTTCAAACAGTCTGGCGGGCTCGTGCTTATTTTATTGAATTCTGCCGGTCGCGGGCAGGGGTCGGGCTCATATCTTAAAAATTGTCGGGCTCGGGCCGAGCTCGGGCACAGATTTTAAAATTTTGTTGGTCTTGGGACGGGCTCAGGCTCACATTTTAAAAATTTGTCGGGCCCGGGCCAGGCCCTGGCCGAGTCTCTATCGGGCCGGTTCGGACCGGAGCTAGAAAATGAAGCCGGTGCAGTGCTCTAGCACACGTCACACGTTGATGCTACGAATTGCACGACATATTGTTATACTATAATTGCGCTACTTCTTGCTCTGGTAGTATTATGGACGGGTGAATGATAAATTTGTCGCCTCGTTTTCTGACCGCGTGGGTTTCAGGTATTTTCCTGGCTCTTTGATCCCTACATTCATGCAAGAAAGGGTAGCGCGAAACTTTGCGGTGTATTTACAGTCATCACGATGGGTTGCCAAATGAGAGGGGCTGTCTTTGTTATTGATGGCACGCTGGAGTTCTTTTTCTCTTCAATTCACACATCTTACTTTTTGTCCTACATAGCTCACTCAACCGATATTCCAATACCATAAACCGCGCCTGATCCGACTTCAAAGAATTTTTTTTAAGAATCATTTTAGCAGGCCCAAGATCATAACCCCAACGGTGAAGCTGTCTACATCTTTGACCATGCTTCAGCAAGCTCACGGGCTGAAGTGGCGGCTTTGGCCATGACCCAACACAGAATTCGAAGACTGCCACCGTATCGCCTTTTCTTCCATCCGAACAAAGTTTTTTTTAAAGTTAAAATTGAATGTGAAGGCGTACCTAGATGACCCTTGACGAGCACTCCTAAATGCTCTAGCAGGTTGGAGAAAAAAATGCCGGTCCATGCTTGTGAATGCCATGGAAGAGGCAAAATGCAGCACATCAGCCACAGTGAGTGTGTAGCACGTGGGAGCACACTTTTTAGTTGCTTGTGCTGCATTTAACGTACAGAATATGCAAGCACCTATACTTAGTCACTTGAAATGACACTTCGTGCAGTCATGGCATGGCATTGGAATGTTTCTTACTCTTTTTTGCCTAAATAATCCGTGTTCAACACAACATTTAAAAATGTTTCTGTTATGTTGGAGTTTCAGTTAGTAAAAAATTTTCAATAAACAAGTCAGAGTCCAGACAGCATCTGATTCTATAGAACAATTATAAATTCTAAAGGAACCTTTTTTTTAATTTCATCTTTGGAATGTTGCCTGCTGCTTTGGCAGGTGCTTTAGCAATTTAAAGGTGAAATTTTACTTAACGGCAATAGGATGCCTTTCAAAGAGGTACATTTAATGGCAATATGTGAGTGCGGTGTATTTTAAGGGCTGTCGCAGGTGTACGCCACAAGCAGGAGGCAGGCCCAGGAGCTCCGCGTCTGCACCAGTGTACTCCAAGAACAGTTCTAGCCACTTGTCTAGCAATGATGTGACACCTCTCCTCTGTCACATCATACGCATGTCACTTGTTGAGAAACAGTTTTCAGTAGACTGTTAATTAGGCACTATATTCCCTTTGCACAGACCGAAGAGGCACTATCCCCGGAAACTTCCTGTTTTCTTCCTTCTCGAAAGTCTTCAAGAAAGTCATCCATTTAAATCTTTTTGCAGGAATGTGTCCATTATTCCATTCTAACCAACAGGGCTTCTTAGCCGGATGGTCAGTAGGATCAAACCTCGCCTGTTTTCTAAAAGTGACTGGCCCTCCAGTGCTCTCTTGTCAACAGGTAGACAGTATATTTCGATTTCAGAATAGCCTTCGACGCTTTTAATCATGACTTACGGCTTCGCAAATTTTCCGCACACCATCTGTCAAGTCATTTCTGTCACTGGTTGGGCAGTTATTAACAAGCAGGTCCAATTGTGTCAGCTATGAAGGCGTCACCTCCAGGGGTATCAGGGGTACCTCAAGGTTCGACACTGGGCCCATTTCTCTGTAACATTTCTGTTAATGACATCCACCCTGCTATTAGCCACTGTTCGCTCTCTCAGTATGTCGATGATCTGAAGCTCTATCGCGCAGTTTCTTCTCCGGGCGATCGCCTCCTGCTGCAAAATGACATCTAAACAATTTCGGCATAGGACGACAACAGCTATTTAAAGCTCAATCTCTCCCACCCTATCATTATTGCATGTACTCGTAAGACTGTCCCGCTCATTTTCTAATACTCTCTGCTTGGTGTAGCCATAAAACGCACTACTGTAATGCGTAATTTGGTTGTAATGATGGAAGTAAAACTGCTTTTAACATCACACGTGAGCCACCTAACCAACTCCTGTCTCGAAACGCTTGGTGTAATTTTCTCGCCCACCAGTAAATCTACCAACCAATCATGCGTTGTCCCCCTCCACCATGCTCTAATTTTACCGAAGCTTGACTTTTTGCCCGTGCTTTTTGGAGTTGCCTAAGTCCTTCGTCGTCTCTTCGTCTAGAAATTATTCACAAGGGCTTCACTAGAACCGTCTTCAATCATTACCCATTAGGGAGCCATTACATGCACGTTGGGCTCCTCAAGCTCCTGAATATTTAAGAGCTATGTATTACACCTCCAAGGCATCACATGGTTTATCTTTTTAACTGCATTCATTCCAAGTATGACTATCCTTACCTAGTAAGCTCTGTTCACGTGAGATTGCCAATAAGGCCACTGCGGCGGATGGCTGCTTTTATGTTGACAGAACACTGGGTCTAGCACTAGCTAACTGATGCCAACACTGTCTGTTTTTTGCTTCCATCGCCGTTTTTTGCAATGACATGGTTCTTTTTGAAATCATGTACAAAAATACGACTTTTTGAGTACACAAGTTTAAGGGACGTCGCACATGCACTTCTTCCTCTGTGCTTGGGTTTCTGCGCCAAAAGCTCCACCTTGTTTATGCATGTTTGTGTTGATTACGGCTTGCTGTTCAGAATACCTCCGAGCTCTTGTTGTTCATAAAAGGTTATAGCTCCTTTGATCACTCTACTCGTTTATATATGTGTACACATTTATTTTTACCCCAATGTGAAATATTTCTCTTCTTATGCCTTGTATTTTGTATGCCTTATATTCATGTACCCAGTGCATCACCCGAGAAGGTTCTTGCACTGCTGGTCACCACTTCAAATAAATAAATAACATTAAGCGTAGCTCTCGCTACGCACACCTATGCATACCTGAGTTAAGCCACTGCCAATTTTTCTTTCTCGCTTTTACCATTGAAGTGCTAATGATTTTGTGCCAGAACGCAAACAGGCATGCTTGGATGCATATTTTAGGGAGTCCGCCTTACTTAGGGGTTGCTTCGCGGAGTGGCACAGTCATCCAGGCCGCTAGGTTGGTGGGCCCGCAGAAATCGTAAACTTGGTGTACAGCGTTGCTCTATATATTGGCTTTTAGTTTAGGAATGTAGAAACAACTTGCATATCTTAGAATTCCTGAAGTAAATTTTAGGTTCAGTACAACGCTTATACGTACTGTACGTATACATTTTTAGCATTTTTACGTTTTTCACCAAAAAACAGTAAATAATCGTACCTTTCACCAACCTGCTGTTATGTGATTAAAAAAGCAATGTATAAGGTACAATTTCATGCATAGCAATACTAAATGTGTCGAGTAGCTCAAGAGCAAAAAACTGCTTTGTGCAAGCACTCAAAATCGGCCATTTTTGAGTGGTCACGAATGCGTTGGAAAAGGCGTTTCAACCATGCGGTGCTACAAGAACATTCCAAGCCAAGAGCCCCGTGCAATGGACTGCATGGAGCCCCAGGACGATGGCTTTTACTTAAAAATAATTATAGGAAAAATGTTCTTTGTCAATTTTTTTTGGGTGGAGAAAAATTGCACATAGCTAATCAGTGGAAAGCAAGAGACCGCATCGGAATCCTCAAAGCATTTTTAAAAGCATGATGGTGATGGCTCTGTTTTTATGGCGCAAGGCCCACTAAGGGCAAACAGCTCCAAAGAAAAGTTGTTTAATAAGGACGAAGAGATAGTAAGTGTAAAACATTTAACTTAAAATACGCGTGAAATGACATAACAGATAATGAAGATGATATGTGTAAACGGACAGGATTTCAATATGCATGGCAAATAATGAGGTGTAAAAACTTCACATCGCTCAGACATTTAGAGTACGCTCTTGGGGGAATATGCGATTTTCCCATAAAAGAACGATGGGTGTAGTGAATGTGTTGTCTGTATAGTTCCGGAAAGTGTTTGTGTCGTCTTGTGTCAAGTGCCTTGCATTTTATGAGTATGTGGATTACAGATAGGCCCTCTCCACACGAGCTGCACACGGGTCTTGGGGATTCCGTGAGCCGGTGAGTGTGTGTTTCATGGGTGTGGCTCATCCTTTACGTCGCTAAGACAACTTCAGTGTGTCTGTTGTTGGAATCAGTTGTGTGTGTCCCAAAATTGGCCTTATTTTGTGTAGTTGGTTGTCTGTCAGTTCATTACAGTCTGCTTGCCATGTTTTGCGAACGTGTTGTCTGATGTAAGGCTTGAGGTCAGTGTAGGGTACTGCTGTTAGGTCCAATGTATGCGTAAGAGCAGCAGCAGCGTTCATCCGATCCGCGGTCTCATTCCCTGTGGCCTGGAACCCAACAACTGATCACCTCCAGATTTAACGCATAGGCTGACATAATGGCCTTTTATTATAAACAAAGTTTTTACAATCCTTATTGAATGATAATGCATGCCCAACCCTGAGCGAATCCGTGGAAATGGTATGCTTGGGTATCTCATGTTCGACTATACGATTTAAAACGAGGAAACCTCCGGAGATATTCCGACGTAAACATGCTGCTTTTCGAGTTCAGGGTATTAGAGACCCCGAAATCGCATCGGTGCCGGGCACTTACACAGTAAAAGCAGTTTCTGATGCATCACCAAAAAATTCTTCGCACTTGTACTGCTCTCGCAGAAACAAGAAGTGCTGCAGAATAGCCGTTGTTGGTACTCGTTTTCTGTTCAGAGCTACAAACGACGAGTCACACGACACAGCGCGAAGCTTCTATGGCAGTAAAACGTCAGAAAAAAATGATTTTCTGGTGTCTGAAAAGGTGACACCAAGATTATACGCTTCGTGGCTCACTCCATGTGAGAATGGAGGAGCATTAGATGGACGGTTTAAAAGAAGTTGGGGCATTGTTGTATCTCAGATGACAGGTTTAAAAGGAAGGCGGGTCAATCATGAAATTTAAACGCGTATAAAAGGTCAATGTATGTTCGTTGCTGATCTAACGACCATTTGTCCCATTCAACATTAAGGCTCTACACAGGACTAGTGCGAAATGCACCCGACGCAAGGCGAAGCCCCAACATGAGCACTGGGTCAAGCATTCGCAATGCTGTTTTAGTAGCCGACCCCATACACCACACTGTCATAGTCCAAACGAGGCCTAACCAACGCAGTATGCAGGCGCAGCAGGAGGTCTTTCTCAGCAACTTACGATTGGTGTTTGAGGACATTAAAGGCAAGTTGAAGTGGTTTTAGAATTAAAAGAAAAGTTGACTAGCACCAAGTACACATTGAATAGTTCCCTCGTAGGAAAGTGTTCGCAATATATGCAATAGAAACGCCGCAATACGCAAACAAAAGTGGCCCGGTGCCCCACCTCCATCTCGGCGCGCGATGCTGGAAGACCGAATTGCGGAGGCAAAAACCGACCTGAAAACCTCATACCTGGACTTTCAGATGGATCGGCCGCCTCTGCCAGGCTCTTTTCGCCGTGTTTTCTGTAGATGCTCACCACAGGAAGAAGGATAGTTGTTGTGATTGTTGTTGTTGATGGCACTGATTTGTTCAATTTTCGTGTTCAAAAAGCGTGCACGAACGCCAGACGAGATATGCGTTATCATGCCGTATTCCTCAGCAAGATAATACCACGAATAACACACCGGTATGTTTTATAACATACAGAAGTGGCAGCCAGGGTGGCTGTGCTTGATGACGGAGAATGTGCTACACTACGTTATATGTATACTTTGTAAAACGGTCCAATGCGTTTTCCCTTTTTTTCATGCGACGGATATGATTGTTTACATTAGATGCTAGATTTAGGACGGAGGGTGAATACTGCTGTACTTTGGTTCGCGATGTTTTGTTCAGTTCCAGAAACAAAGTCACATTTGTTCAGGAAATACGTGTTTCGTTAAACGCGTTGGTTTTCTTTCCCTAATCGGCTTAGAACCCTGTTAAAAAACCCACTTTTTGTGAAACTAAATCAAGGTGCCAATCCTGATTGAAGTTCTCTCCTGGCTAACAGGTAAACCATATTCATGCAACGTAACAGAGCCAAGACCACCACATTACTTGTTTTGCAAGTATACATGCCGCGACACGATAATATATGTCTGGAATGAAAAAAACACCACTCCGAACCGCCACGGTACCATAATTTGTGTGTGACTGCGGGGGATTAATTCTTAACCCAAGATTCCCTGTGCTTGCATATTATAACCTGGCTGGTAATTGTTGCCGCTGAACCTCAGGTGTGCTCCAGCGACAGTCGTTGATATATATTACAATCAGACTTAAAAAAGTAGGCGGGAAGAGTAAATATACGACCTTTATCCGACTAGCGCGGTAAATGCATATATCTAGAAATGCTGAAACAGGCCAATGATATATTATCACTAACATTTGGTCATTGTTCCCAAAAGTAACGTAACTGCAACGTAACGGCCTTGTCTCACTGGTCTAGTAATTATAACGAGGTGGCCGTAATATTGTAGCAGAATGCGCAACGCACATACGAAAATTAAGCCTTACTAGAGCCGATAATGCTGCGGATGCACCAGTATGCTACCATTTTTTCATAATAAATGCATTTCAAGCCGGAAGACGCCCCTCATTGAAGTGCAGCCAGCGGTCGCGGCGGCAACTTAGCGCCGCTGCCCAAATGGCGCGCGCGCACCAGCGCGTGTAGGTGTAAGGGGGGTGGGGTGGGCGCCTACGAACAAAGAAAATTCGGAAGCAGAGTCCGCTTGTTGGTTTATCCGTCTAACGGCAACATATGTCTCGCATATCTATTTACAGCGCATGTACACTATATTATCATCCAGTGGACGTACTTGCTTTTCGCTGGTGCATTGTTCATAAAACCCCGCTTAATCTTGGGCATAAATGGTTTCGTCTATAGTAACAAACAGTTCAGGCAGTAAATAAAATTACCATAAGGAATACAAACCCCTAAGTCTGATGGCCCAGTTTAGAAATATTCTTACGGAACCTTCTAGATGACACCACAGTCGCTGCTTTGTGGTACTCGGTTGTATAAAGCAACTTCATGCTCTAAGATGCTTGAACCAACCGCAAGGGAAGTTGAAAAATAACCTTGCAGAAATGTGCTAACAATAAGCTGCAAGCTAAATTGCCGAAAAGGCAAGCGCCGCTGCCGTGCGATCGTTTCCAACGCTTCCGACTACCCTCGCGGCCGAAGGGTGTCCTCCTTTGACGTAATGAGGGTCGCAAACATTCAGAGGCGTCAAAGACGAAGAGCGCGCGTCTCTCAAACGGGACCACGTGTTTTGCAAGATAAATGCCGGTTGGACTCATTTACCATGAAATTCAATGCGATATTCGGAGTACGCGCACGATAATCTATATACACGTGCCTCTCATTAAATGTTTTCGGAAAGTGTTTCAGCTTTCCTTTAAGGATATTCATTGTTTGAGATATTTGTGTTTCAGTTGCTTGATTTTAGGAATAATTGTGGGTTTATTAGCAGACCGGCGTGGCATATCGGCCGTGCCGACACCTCTAACTCGGTTCCTCACTTTTATAGCTATGAAGACGACAGATCGCGAACGACTGCCTGCCCGACCGGTGACGGCTTTTCCTGGAGCATGCGCAGCACGGCGGAGGACAGAGCCCACTTCCTGTTCTTCTGATTGCTGCAGCTGCATCCCGTGCTCCGGCGGCTATAAAACCCAGCACCGACATCGATCCTTCGCAGACCGGCGGGGCATATCGGTCGTACGGACGCCTGTAACTCGGTTCCTCTCTTTTATAGGTGGGTGTTGATTTGCAGATTCTCAATTTGGTTGTATTCGCCCCGCTGCTCTCGGAGGGTTTAATATGTCTGATGATGATTTGCCGTGTCTTGCGTGCCATAAGCAGAGCGCATTTGGCTCGGCCTACTTGCACTGCTCGCAGTGGAAGAACGCCTATCATTGCGGTAAATGTTCAGGAATCACAAAAGCTGTGTTTAAGGCAGTGCATACCGATGAATGTAATGCATGGACATGTAGTACCTGCCAGATTCATGCTAAGCGACAGTCTGAAGCCAAGGGCTCCCCCCAAACGGACCAGTCTACTCAAACAGTCGCGGAAACAATGGCCTTGCTTACTAAACAGTGCGCCGAATATCTCGAAAAGCTTGCTGAGTGGATAGTAAGAATCGCGGGAATAGAGAAACAACTCTGCACTCAAAATTCCCAACAAGAATAAATGCAGAAAAGTCTGGACGATCAAACAAAAACTATTGAAGGTATTGAGAAGTCAGTCGAGTTTCTTGGGGAAAAGTATGACAAAATTTTAAGCCGCCTAGAACAGGCGGAAAAGGCAGCCACAGAAGTAACTGGGCTAGTTCAAGAACTTCAAGTGGACGTTCGAAACAAAGATCATGAAATCAAACAAATCAGGATATCTTTGATAGACGCGAAACAGTAGTCAGGGCGAAAAAACATTGAAGTTCACGGTGTCCCGCTAAAAGATAAAACAAACCTCACGGACGTCCTTACTGAAATTGCGGGAAAACTTCAAATGTCCACGCCCACTGTCGAGACAGTGTCAACTGAGCATAGGCTCAAAGCTAAAGAAGGAAAAATGCCGCCCATTATCGTGCGCTTTCGGAAACGAGATGACCGCGATAAATGGTGCGCGAAAAGACCCGCGCTCAAAGAAGAAGGAATGTTCTTAAATGAAAATTTAACGTTATATGCCAAGCAGTTGCTTTGGGCTACAAAGACGAAAGCTCGTGAAAAGAATTATAAGTTTGCCTGGACACGCAACGGAAAAGTTCTTGTCAAAGAAAAAGAAGGTGCGGCTAAGATCTGGATTAAATCGGGAGATGACTTACACCAAGTGAAATGAGCACAAAAACATTCTCTAATTTTGAACATTGGCATCGTTACAGTGAGGAATACATCCAAAAAGAAAATCTTCTGAATTACCTGGAGATAACCTATGTAAATATCCGTAGCATTAAAAAAACACTGGAATGAATTGCTAATGCACTTTACGGTAGTAAATACTCAAGTTGATGTGCTAATTTTGACTGAGATTGGTGTGAATCACGATATCTGTAATACTAACAGTCTTCCAGGTTATACTTCTTTTTCCGTGTGCCGTGAGAATAGAAGAGGTGGTGGGGTCCTTGTTTTTGTGAAAGATAATTGGAAATCGGAGCAAATTGTACTCTCATTTCAGACGGCAGAAAGTATAGCAGTGAGCATTTCCAGCAACCACAATACATTTGTTGTTTGGGCAATTTACCGCCCGCCGAATGGCATTATTCATGACTTTTTGACGGAGTTTCAATTTATGTTAAAGAAGTTTGATTACGCAAGTAACCCTATTATTGCTGGAGATTTACACATAGATACTCTTAACCTTTCCAAACTTGGTGTCAACGATTATTTAGATATTGTCTCACAGTTTTGCTTGGAAAGCACAATAAATGCAATAACCCGAGAAGAGCGTTTAAAAGATAAAATTACAAAATCTTGCATAGACCACATTCTTAGCCGCACAAATACCTTAAGTTTGCTGCCAGCTATTATCTCTAAAAACCTAGCCGATCATTTCTGTGTTACACTAAAGTTACTTGGAGAACGCGTTAGTGTAAATAACAAGAATCCAGTAAAATACATCGAAATCGTTGACAATGAAGCATTCGATCAGAAGGTGCGCCAGTTCAACTGGAATGATCTGGTGTCAACTGATCACTTAGAAATATACGACCTGATAGTTAAAAAACTACAGACATTTTGTGAAACTTCAAAAAAACAAGTGAAAGTTAAACAAAGAAAACCGGAAAATTAGTGAATCGACGATGACATCCTAGCACTGTGCCAACTTAAAGAACAAGCCTGGGAAAAGTTATAACAGCATCCCGGGGACAGGGAGCTAAAAGAGGAATTTCGCGTGCTCAGAAATAAAGTTACAGCGAAGCTCCGACTAGCAAAGAGACTTTATTACTCTGAGGAGCTAAATAAGGCGCCAAGGAAAACATGAAAAAAACATGGCTGCGGTTAAACGAGCTTATGGGCAGGAACACTAATCGGGCAAGCGGACTCGGCAATTCGCAAAGGCTTCGGAGATTCCTGCCAGACTCCCTCATTGTGTGACACAATTAATTCATTGTTTATTGGTAGCGCCGTACTTTTTAGTGAAAATATAAGGGTCCCTGAATCAAAAATTACCAATGTGCCCAGCATTGGTCACTTTCGTTCATGCTGAGAGCCTTTCCAATAAAATTAATTCTGAAAATCATGATTTCTTGTTGTTAGCTGTGTACCGACCTGCATGTAACAGTGCTGCGAGATTTTTATTGGAACTGGGCGATGTATTGAAGCGTTGGTCATCCGTTGATCAAGTCTTCCTGGCAGGAGATTTGAATATTAACATCCTATGTCCAACAAAGGGCATCGTATCAGATTACTTATCTATGTTGGCGTCTTGTGGTTTCGCATCAACGATTGTTGCCCCCACAACAGAAGAAATTTTGAAGGGCCGTGTCGTGACTTCATGTTTAGATCACATTGCGGTTAGAGCGCCTAATCATTCTTGTACTTCATGTGTTGTTACCCAGAAATTGTCTGATCATTATTTTGTAGTCTGCCGTGTAGCTTTAAAGACACAGTGTCCTGTTTCACGACATTCAAATAAGGTTGGAACTGCGTCAGAAATACGCGTCACGTTTGTAGATAAAAGAAGGCTAGATGGCCTCATTGCGAACTTTGCGTGGTCTTCTCTGATGGCAGGTAGATTACCACACCAAGTTTACGATAGCTTTTGTGAACGATTGGCAGACTTCGAGCGATCCTGTACATTTACCAGGAATAAACAGCGCCGGAAAAACTACACTTGGATTAATTCGGATATTATGCAGGCTATAGCTAATAGAGAATGCCTTTGGAAGAAATGTAAACGTGCCCCTCAGAATGAACCCCTCCGCTTGTAATATAAAATCGCAAAAACAAGGTTGTCGCTCTTTTCCGTGCTGCAAAACGTCGTTTTTTTTTCGACAAGTTACGGAATCGTCCAAAAATGCTGGCAAAACCTGGTCCCTAGTGAACCACCTCAGGGGAAAATCTAATGAAGAAAACTCTGTGGCAGAACATTTCCCTGGAAGTGCTGTTGAAACAGCCAATTTGTTCAATCATTTCTTCAGCCCGGCCTCAAAAGCGGCGTCCGCAAAGTCTCAACAAGACTTGAGGCTGAGGGATTCATTGGCCGCATCAGATTTTTTGCCTCAGCTTTCAAAATCGGACCTTGCACGGATCCTTTCTAGTTTTCGAATAAATAAACCACCAGGAATGGATGGAATATCCGTAGGCATACAGACAAGAAATTTTGAGGCGCTAGCAGACGTTGTTCTTTTCATGCTGAATGGTTTCCTCGACACGGGAGTTATTCCTAAAAATCTAAAAACTGCTTTAGTTAAACCATTACACAAGGCAGGTAAGAAATCAAATTTTGAGAACTACCGCCCCATCTCAATTCTGCCGGTATTATCCCAGGTTCTAGAAAAATTTTTGCTTGAGGTGATGAATTCGTTTATTCATAACTTCTCCATTGTGTCTGACAGGCAATTTGGCTTTGTGCAAGGCCGGGGCACAATTGCGCTTTTGGAAGAATTTGCAGATGAGTTGTGTAAGTCTTTTGAACATAATCTGTTTTGCTGCACCTTGTTTCTCGACGTATCCAAAGCCTTTGATACAGTTTGTCACGACATATTACTCCGAAAATTATACCTCATCGGCTTCAGGGGACCCTTTCAAGCAGTACTTAAGAACTACCTCGCTCACAGGTCACAAATGGTCGTTATAGGTAATACATACTCCAGCACCAAACTGCCGCTTGATGCCGGTGTCCCACAGGGATCAATTTTATCTCCTCTCCTTTTCAATTTGTAAATGATTTTGTGTCAATAATCCCAAACGGGGGTAGTGTTTCAGTACGCGGATGACATTGTCCTCCTAACAAAGCATGTTAAATATAAATCGGCAGTGGAGCAACTACAGCAATCAGTGTACAAAGCTATGTCTTGGTTCTCGAAAAACAACCTCACCGTCAATCATGGCAAGACTAAAGCTATGTGTTTCAAAAATCCCCTGAAACTTTGTGAGATGGACTTGCCGGTATTTCTGCATCACCATGACTGCACATCCTGTCAATGCTCTCCCGTGGAATACACAAATACAATTAAGTATTGCGGAATTCATTTCGACAGTGATTTGTCGTGGCAAAACCATTGTGCTTACGTCTGCTCAAAACTTAGATCCGTGGCGTGTTTACTCTTCAATGTAAGAAGCTTGGTGCCTTTCCCAATTAAAAAAAGATGATAGTTCATGCGCTTGCATATAGTGTTTTAAAATATTGAATAACGGTTTTTGGTTTCTGCTCCAGAGGTTGGCAAGACCGAATCAATAACCTGTTAAAAAATATATTAAAGAGTGTGGCTTACAATTGAACTTTATCTTTGGGCAAAGACATTTTTTCCGAACTTGGTTTTCATTCATTTAAATCTTTATTCACTTCTACGGTTGTACTGCGTCATTACTGGACTGATCAATTTAAGCTCCCTCATATCGCCCCGCGTCAGCTGCGCAAAAAAACACGGTTTGTTGTTCCGCGCTTTTGAACTAAATATGGAGCAGCGAGACGATGTGTGTACATCCCAAAGATTTTTACAACTTGCCCGATGAATTTTTTTCTGTGAAATTGCGATCTGAATTGAAATTGTTATTGCTTCTGTCCCAAGATTACGATTTACGTGTATAGTCTCATTTTCTTGCATTGTGGTCTGTGTTCACTACTGTTTAGACACGGCCGCTCGATGGAACCTAGTTTCCATCGAGCGGCCGTGGTTTAGAGTATACGATTGCTTTGCTTCGATTCACTGTGAATGTAAGTTCTGTTTTCGCATCACTTTTTTCTTTGCAAGGTTGAAGTGTTTATTATTTCTACTTCAAGAGTCACATGTAAATAAGTAATTCTGGTATTATTGTTTGTTTTCTGATGTTTTACTACTCCGTGTGGAGTGTGCTGCTACTTTACTCCGATTTCCTGTAAATGCATCCAATTTTACTAATTACTTTCTGTTGCGATGTTGAATATTCTATATTTATAAAGAAACCGCATGTCTTCCTCACGATGAAGGGCCACATCACACAAGCCGCTATTGGCTTAGATGGGCCCGTTTCGCTGTAGCTTTTCTTTGGTGATTAATAAAGATTATTTATATTATTATTGTTGAGTCAGGCTTTCTCCCAGACATGCCCCTGGGGGACCTCCACAGTATTGTTGATACGATTTCAATTACGAAAGCAGCGGGATACGATCAGATCCGACCGCGAGATATAAAAGTTCACCTAGACAGATTAGGCTTGGTGATTTTGTCGATACTTAATTGCATATTAACGACCGGGAGTATTCCAGAAAAAATGAAGATTTCCGTAGTACGCCCTATACTTAAGAACGGTGCTAAAGACGATCCTGCGAACTACAGGCCAGTAGCCATCTTGTCTGTTATGTCCCATATTCTTTTTCGTTCAAACAAATTTTGTTCAAATAAATTTTTGTTCAAACATTCCCTTTTATCTGAAACGCAATATGGTTTTCGACAGAACAAGAGCACAACATTACTTTTAGAAGACTTTAATGATTATATCACTGAAGCGTTAGATAGCAATAAAATAGGGTTAGCTCTGTTTCTAGATATGTCTAAGGCTTTTGATACTGTTGATCATGAAATATTGTTACGGAAATTAGCACACATGGTATTCAGAGGAAAATATAGCCAATTATTCAAGAACTACTTAACGGGAAGGTACCAATCTGTTCGAATAGGAAATGCCATGAGCGGACAATTACTAATAAAAATGGGGTTCCACAGGGCTCTACAAATGGCCCTTTACTTTTTAATATTTACACGAACGACATTAACAATTTATCTCTTTCGTCCAGGCTGTATCAGTATGCTGATGATACAGCATTAGTTTTTGAACATTCGTTGTACGAACATGCCGTTGAAGCTCTTCAAAAGCCTTGCGCCATTAAACAGAAACCATCATCATCATCAGCTCTTCAAAAGGATATAAGCAAAGTACTTCATTGGATGCTTGAGAACTACATACACGTTAACATAGCCAAAACAAACTTCTTTGCATTAGAAGCCCCTATAGGCAAATTCAATTGAACAGAAAGGTTCTACACTTTCTACACTTTCTACAATTTCTACACTTAGAAAACTGTAATCATTGTTCTTGCTCGTATTTAGAGTACAGGCAAAGTATAAAATATATAGGTTCGTGCATAGACGAGTTTCTTAACTGGGATGAACACATAAATCACGTTTGTAAAAAACTGAGGACAATATCTGCCTATATGTATAAATTGCGAGACGGCACTAATATAGAAACACGATATCATGTTTACCAGTCACTTGCGGAAAGCACTCTTCTCTACGGCATAACTCTGTACGGAAGCTGCCCAATTACTAAACAGGAAAAGATAAATAAGCTTGTTCGCCGAATCGTCAGGAACATTGTATATGCTACAAGCCTGCATAAAAAGAAAACAACAGATATAATGAATGAAATAGGAATATAAATCTTGGTCATTTGTTTCGTTATACCGTCTTTGTTACGCGCTACTACATCGTGGAATTCAAAATGCCTGTAGCTAAAGCTAGAATGTTAAGGCAGACAGAACAATTCCACATACCTAGAATTTTTACGAATTATGAGAAAAGGAATATACAATATTATGTTCCATCCGTGTTTAACTCGGTCCCAGCAGAACTTCTTAATTTAACCAGTCTTAAGCAACTAAAAAAGCAATAGAAAAACTGGTGTCTAGATTTTTAAGTAGAGATATAGTGGAAAAAAGAACTTTGCGGCCCATTTCAATGCATCGTGGTTGTCGCGGTTGGGTTGCACAAATTGTGATCTACATTTTCATCAGTGTGGCATTATTCTGCATCAAGGCAATTACCTATATACAAGTCAGTATATCTCTTTTTGTAATTTGTTTCTTCTCTCCCTCCCTCGCATATTTTTGCTAATTGTTGCCTACCCTTTCTTTCTTTACTGTCCTGGTTTATTCTTTATGCCAAAATTGTCTTCTTTGTTTGCTTTCAGCTATGACGTTATGTTTTCTGTTCTTAGTGCAGCATACATTGATATGCGTCAATTGTGTCGTACGCCGCGTTATATTTGTGATATTGGTATTGTGTAATCTTTCTCGGCATTACTGTTCTTGTTGCTGATTTTGTTTCACTAGCAGTGTTTTCTAAGGGATGAAATGCTGTTTGAGGGCATACATGGATATATTTGTATTCTTTATTTTTTTCCCCCTTGTTTTCTTGTAATTCAATTTTTCCGTTATCGCACGGTCGCTGCGCCTCTGATCAGCCTGCCCACTCACAAGCACTGCGTGCTTAGGTGTGGCAGTAAATATATCATGTATATAAAACATTCAATAAAGCTTATATTATTATTACTATTATTATGTTTTGGACAATCATGTTTCATTCATTTTAGGGCGCAGCCCTTTGGCAGCACATTGGTTTCGCGGGGACGATGTCTGTTTATGTTCGAGCAACCGAGCGATCGAACGGGTAAGCGACGGGAAAAAACGGAGAGGAGCGTCTGGCGAAGGGTGAGGCAGAAGGCGGCACGTGCGGCCATGGCGTCATCTATCACTGGCGTCACGGTCTCCTCCTGACTCTTGTTTCGTGCGTTGCCACCAAGAGGGCCCTCCCTGCAACTCTACCCAGACGGTTTTACGTTTGCCGCTAATACAAACCACGTGACCTTTTCGGGGAAGGTTCCGACACGATTTACAGCATGCTCGCTGTTACACCACACATGGCTATTTCGAGCCACGCCACATTTGCGCGGGAGAATCAGCATGATTTAAACAGCCCGCCAACAAGCCCCAGCGACGCGCGGCCAGTTAACAGCAGACTAGCGCCCTCCGCCGTGTGTTATCTGATAACACTATCACTTCCTGAGTCGCAGCAGATATGCGCCATGACCGCAAAGACTGCAGCGCGCGCGGCGGCCACATTTCTAATTAGTGAGTATAGTAATCATTCGCGCATTCTTATAAAGGGCACGTGTTCACGATGGGTAAGGGGAATTAACGAATTCAGTAATGCATTCTTTATTTCGTACAAAAAATTTTTCCTTCATTTTCTTGAACTTGGAGACAAAGTGAGTTCACTTGGAGTTCAAAGTGAGTTCAACAAATATTGAGATATTCGTACAAGTATTTACAGATTTACGGCCGTTACGTATAATTAGGTAACCGGTAAATTATCATTTTATGTTGGTCGAAAAAGGAATGAAGGAAGCTCACACTAACCCGTAACACTTGGAGGTAGCGGAGCTGTACACAACCTTCACGACCATCCGAAAGATTTAGGTTTACGATTGTAGCCGATTTGCTTCTCTCTTCCGAACGACGTTTAAAGCATCCTTGTTGCTAAGTGTCTGCTTCTTTTAACGTTTCGGAAGGGATAATTTTGGACATAACACGGAGGGGCGTACGTTATGACGTGTCTTCCTTGTTTCGAGCAAGTGAATACGACGAACGCTGGAGTCATTTTCCTTCCGAGCAAGTGTTGTCACGATTACAGAGAAGGCTGGAGTTTTTGGCTAATATTGGGCAATCTCCCTAACTGGGTGCGCTTGGATCTACAAACGTGCGCAGGGGACGGTGGACGATAATCGCGAGGCACACACAAGCGAGCGCAAGGCATTTTCGTGGTTTTGTTAACTGCCGAGCGGGGCGCGGCTTGGATTCCCAACCGCGGCGGCCGCTTTTCTGATGAAGGTGAAAAGCTGCCCCTTTTTCACGGCTCCTGCCGAAGATGCGGACACTGAACATTTGCTGTAGACTTCCCCTTCATAGGAAGCGGCGAGAACAAGACACCTCCGAGGCACAGGCCTCCACCCTGGCGGGCCACCTGACCTTCAACGGTGGATTTGGGGACCCCATCATCGCTCCCTCTTTGCGTTTCTTCGCAAAACGGGGGTTAATCTGTACCTGTGACGTAGTATTTATGCCAACGGGCATACTCTCGCAAAAATTACACCCACCTTCCCGCGAGGGAACCCTGGTGTGATGCAACGCATGGGGGGGGGGGGGTTCAATTGGTGTTTCCGTTGGGTTGATTCTCTATATCGGGTGAAACGTGTTGTGAACGCGTATGATGCATTTCCATCACACGCGACCGTCGCTTCCATCTCGTCTTCATCGGAAGAATCAAGTCAAGCACGCAGTCGTCAAGCCTAGTGACGTGAAGTCGAACGAGAGCGAGCGCTGACTGAACCGCCGCAGCGCGTTACCCACTTTATATTGACAGCGCCTGAAGGAGAGGAGACAGCGGAAGAGTCACACATGCGCGCACTTGCGCGACGGGAGTGGAGCGAAGTGAGCGAAGCGCGCGCACGCAGCTGTTTATGATAATGAGACGGAGTGAGAGGGTTCCGCACAGCTGTCGGAGAGAAGAGCGGAGGAGAGTCGCGCATGCGCAGGTGGCGTGCGTACTCCGCCGACGCCGACGCAGGAGGGACATGCCTGAGAGCAAGAGATGCGTCGCATCTAAAAACGCGACTGTGTGTACGAGATTTCAGCGCACGTTACGGATCTTCCGGTGGTCAAAATGGATACAGAGTCCTCCAGTACGGAGAACCTCATCGCCTGCGATGCGTCAGAGCGTTAAACCCTACAATCAATCAACTACCGGGTGGTGGCAGCGAAGCCTGCAAGGACTGAGGCTTGGGCATGTTGTTTCATGACTAAAAGAAGGGGAACAGCGCAAATTTGACAGACACGAGAAGAAGGAGACGACACGCACAGCGCTGACTTACACAGCGCTGACTTAAACGGTTGTACGTTAGCGCTGTGCGTGTCGTCTCCTTCTTCTCGTCTCCTTCGTCTCCTTCTTCCCTTCTTTTAGCGAAGCCCCAGCTCACGCGCGCGCGCGCTCACGTGTGTGCGTATGGCCATTCTTGGTACTTTTAACTGCGGACACGAAAAATTACGATTTTTAAACAGCTTCGCTGTTAAAGTTTTGTGATAAAGCTGATAGTTGTGAAATCAGAGACATGCACAACAGGAGCCTTATTTTTCTCGACGATAGGTCCATTCGACGGGCGTGACGGGGTCAAGGCTCCCCGCGTCGGTTTTGCAGGCTAAATAGACATTTATTCCACTCTACACCACTTGACAATGGGATCTATCTCTAAGTTTCACGGGAAGCTTGACTCATAGAAATTGGCTCATATCCATGCTGTCAATGGGGTTGGAAGGCAAAGCTTTAAACGACACCCGCCAAAATTTCCCCCGCGACGTCACTTGAATTCACACACGTGGCTATTCAAAGAGTGAAACTAGAGATTCTGCCAGCCGTTACTTGGAATTCACTGGGGCGGCGTCGAGAACATAGAAGGGTCGGTAACGGCCTGGCTAGAGTGGAGCACTCCGCCGGCGTAGCCAGGATGTCCGTCGTAGGAAAGAAAACGGAGAGGAGCGTCTTTCGGAGGGTGAGGCCGCGGAGCCCAGCCTTCCTGATGTAGTAGCTCAAGGCTACACCCCCGCGCGAAACAACCGTAGACACCATAACAATTCGGCACGTCAGCTTGGTGATTCCCATTTATACCGATTTAAACTCTTTAGTTTAGTACGTCTGACAATTGCGAGAATATGAGGAAACTTATACTGTCGGGGACCGCGGGGTCGCAGCGCAGCGCAAGAGAGAAAGTACCAGCGTGGCAGGCTTTCGGAATCGAACTGCCCGTGCCGTGCTGGCGCACCGAGCACGCGCCGCTCGTCTCTTTATTCTCGTCTTTTCTAGCCGGCGCCAAGGCGCCGGCTAAGAGCGCCAACCAGAGGGCGCTACAGGGCCCCCCACCCAGACGGAATGTCGAACGTGACGCGACGGCGAGGCTGGCGGGCGTTGGTTTTGGGGGCGAGCAGTGGAGTGTTTTGGCCTGCGATGTCTGCGCGGAGTTCGTTGGGTGGCGTCTCGAGGTAGGCCGGTTTGAGGCGGTCCAACGAGACGACTTCTTCGCGGCCATTCAAGAGGATGGTGGCGGACTTGTGGGTCTTGTTAAGGACACGGTACGGCCCATCGTAGGAGGGGGTAAGAGGCGCCTTTGCGGCGTCCCGCCTGAGGAAAACGTGTGTTGAAGACGCCAGGTCGGGATGCACAAAGATGCGGTGGTCTGAAGACCGAGGTGGGACCGGTCGTAAGTGCTGCATGCAGTCCTGCAGGCATTGGAGGTACTCAAGCGGCTGGGGCGAGGAGGCCGTAGGGACGAACAAATCGCCAGGAAGCCGCAGGGGTGCGCCGTAGACAAGTTCAGCAGTTGAACAGCCGAGGTCGCGACGAAGGACGGCACGCAGGCCAAGAAGCACTACAGGCAGGTGATCAACCCAGTGCTCTCTATCCAAGCGCGCAGTGAGAGCACTTTTTAGCTGGCGATGGAGCCGCTCAACGATGCCGTTGGCACAGGGATGGTATGCCGTGGTGCGGCAGTGTTTAGTGCCAAGCAAGCGGCTGAGGGAAGTGAACAGGGTACATTCAAACTGCCTGCCTCGATCCGTGGTAACAATGCCGGGGCAGCCGAAACGGCAAACCCATGTCGAAACGAAGGCTTTTGCGACCGTTTCTGCCGTGATGTCCGGAATTGGTACGGCTTCGGGCCAACGGGTGAAGCGGTCAATCATTGTGAGAATGTACCGGCAGTCACGGGAGGGAGGAAATGGTCCGACCAAATCAAGATGGACGTGGTCAAAGCGACAGCTAGGTGGCAAAAAAGGCTGCGTTGGGGTCTTCGTGTGGCGGGTCACCTTGGCTGTCTGACAAGCGAGGCACGAACGGGCCCACTGGCGGACATCAGCGTTGATGCTCGGCCAGACGTACCGCTGTGTGATGAGGTGCTGCGTGGCTCGGATGCTGGGGTGGCAGATGTCGTGGAGCGAGTGAAACACAGCACGACGAAAGGCAGCCGGAACGAAGGGTCGAGGCGCCGCCGCTGACATGTCAAACAACAGTGAGCCAGGCACGAACGGATGAGGCACAAGTTGTAGACGAAGGGAACCCGGGTGGTCCCGCAGTGCTTGCAGCTCAGGGTCTTGAATCTGCGCCTGAGCTAGGCGTTCCGAGTCCACAGCAGATGCAGCACTGCCGATGGAGGTAATGCGTGAAAGCGCGTCAGCCGCCTCGTTGTCGGTGCCTTTGATGTGCCGAACGTCCGTCGTGAATTCCGATATATAAGCTACCTGACGGAGTTCCCGTGCAACGTACTTGGAGGAGTTCGTACGGAAAACGTACGCCAGAGGCTTATGGTCCGTAAGAACGTGAAACGACTGGCCCTCCAAAAAGTGCCGGAAGTGCTGGATGGTGGTGTAAATGGCGAGCAGCTCACGACCAAAAACGCTGTAGCGCGTCTCGGCAGGTTGGAGCTTCCGAGAGAAGAAACCAAGCGGGTGCCACTCGGAGTCGATTCTCTGCTGGAGAACAGCGCCTATTGCAACGCTGGATGCATCTACCATGATGCGAGTGGGCGCGTCGGTTCTCGGGTGGATGAGAAGCACCGAGTCGGCGACGGCTTCTTTAGCAGCGTTGAAAGCGGCTTGAGCTTCGGGAGACCAGGAAATCGCGGATGAGGAGCTCTTGGTTGTGCGAAGAAGCTCAGTCAGTGGATGCAGAAGCTCGGCGCAGTGGGGTATAAAGCGTCGCGAGAAATTCACCAGGCCCAGGAATTCACGAAGCTGGCGGAGGCTGGTAGGTTCGGGGAAGTCCTTCACGGCTTGAACGTGAGAGGGTAAAGGACGAATTCCCTGCGCCGAGATGTGATGGCCCAGGAACTCGAGCTCGGACGTCCCGAAGACGCATTTCTGGGCGTTGACAACCAGGCCAAATTGTTGAAGGCGTTCAAAGAGTTCTCGGAGGTGACGCTCGAGATCTTGTGGAGTAGGACTCGCGACTAGGATGTCGTCGATGTACGCAAATACAGCCGGAAGGCCGCGCGTCACCTCGGCAATGAACCTTTGAAATGTCTGAGCTGCGTTGCGTAGCCCAAAGGGCATGCGCACATACTCAAACAAGCCGAAGGGTGTAGTGATGGCCGTCTTCGGGATATCGGCAGGCTCGACGGGGATTTGGTGATACGCTTTGACAAGGTCCACTTTGCTAAAGATTGTGCACCCTTCCAAGTGGCTTGTGAAATCCTGGATGTGGGGTAGGGGATAGCTGTCGTGGACAGTCTGAGCGTTGAGCGCTCGGTAATCACCGCACGGACGCCAGTCTCCACTTTTCTTAGAAACCATATGCAGTGGAGACGCGTGGTTGCTGGACGATGGGCGGATAATACCGAGTTCCAGCATGTGCTCGAATTCACGTTTAGCAGTCGCCAGACACTCACCGAAGAGGCGGCGCGGCCGAGCTGCGACTGGTGGACCACGCGTGACGATGTGGTGGGTAACGCTATGCTTGGGCGGCTGCTTTAAGTTGCAGGGTCTCGTGACCTCAGGGACGTCTTCGAGGATTCTTGCGTACGGGCATGAGGGAAGGCGTGCGGATGCCAGTTGGAGCGACAGTAGACAGTACGCCCAGGATGGAAAGGCGCGTCTTGCTGTCAATCAGGCGATGGTGACGCATGCTGACGTCTAGGTCAAAATGGGTGAGGAAATCGGAGCCGAGGATGGGCTGATTGACGTCGGCTACTACGAAGACCCACCGGAAGGCGCGCCGCAAACCAAGGTCGAGGGTGAGGGACCGCAGACCATACGTGGCGATAGAGGTAGAGTTCGCTGCACGAAGTGTAGGTCCAGGTGACTTAGAAGTACGCTCATCCTTGGTGGCCGGTAGTACACTGACTTCAGCACCCGTGTCTACCAGGAAGCGCAAACCAGAAATGCGATCCATGACCAGAAAAAGGCGGCCAGGTTGTAAGGCAAGGTCACTTGCCGCCATTAGTGATCTCGCGGCGCGTTTCCCGACCAGCTGCATGGGGAAGTGCAGTGACGGGCGCGGTGCTGGAAAGTGCGATGGTACCAGCAGATAGCCGAGCTTCGAGGGCTGCGCGAACAAGAACCACCCGGGGAAGACGAACGGCGGCTAGGACGTGGGGAGGAGCCGCATCGGCGATCAGAGGACGTCCGAAGCGCTTCAATGGAAGCGGCGAGTTGATCGATCCGAGTCTCTAAGCGGGAAACGGGCGGTGACTCTGCTGTCGAAGCGAGGGGGGTGACTGAGGGAGAAGTCGCGTCGTGAACTTTATCAGCAAGCTCGGCGGCGCGGTCGCTCGTCTCTTTATTCTCGTCTTTTCTAGCCGGCGCCAAGGCGCCGGCTAAGAGCGCCAACTAGAGGGCGCTACAATACCATTGCAATTTACAACTGCCAGTTTCTTCTTTCACCTTTTATAATACCTCTTAATATTTGCCAGTTTAGAAAACGGCGTACCATTTGTGGCAAGGAGTGCGCAAAAGGTAGCGTTACTCTAGCGGCCAGATGTGTGTATGTGGTCTCTAGATTTTGTTTTGGCACCGTGCAAACCAATCCGTCACGTATCTTTGCCGTACCACCAATGAATTCCGTCGGCTCCGGGTTACCCACGACGTGCTGCCGAGCAATTAATTCAAATGTGTGAAGGAAACACGCAATGGACGCGAAGTGCACCAAAAGAGGCCCACAACAACAATCACTAAAGCAGACGACAAAGCCGTACCTCCGACACGACCGATGGCGAGCAGGCACCTCCTCGCGAGGAACGTTGGGTAAATTCACCCCGCAATCTACACTGTGCTCCTTGATGGAACGCCCCCCCCCCCCCCCTCACGCCGCCGCCTCCGCTGCGTTGGGAGTTTATTGTTCCGCACGCACCCAAAGAACCGTTGGTTGGTAGAGGTAGAAAGCTTCGCTTTAAAATACAGACCTAGGGCTTCCGGCCAAACATACCACGAGGTATAATTATCCGAACAGGGCACCGCGAGTGACGCCTTATCCGGTTGACGGTAACAACCACCAGCCTGCCAAAATTTTAAGAACGTATGACGTTTTTCATGTCTTGTTGAGTGCACAGAGTGTAGGCGTGCAATCCTCTTTCCAAATGCCGGGTACATCTTGCAGCGTTGCCTCTTCACAGACAGGATGGGTAGGGGATTTAGTTTCAGCTTTTCCACTCGCACCTGCTGGCTCTCGTTTTTCAGGCATGGGTCCCAGCAGACGTTATGTAGGAGTAGCCACTACCTCCACTCATCTTTTTTCTTTCAGGTTATATCGCATCCGAGCGCAGTGCGCCCTCCCCCCTAGTGTATTTTCTCGCACGCGGGAGAACGGCCACGTAACGGCCCGTTCGCGCTGGAAGCATATTATTGAAACTCTTACACAACAACTTGAAACTTATAACACAAACGTTTATGACAAACCACATACGAATCCGCATGGCGGACCGCCTGTGCCGATTATTCCGTTTTGAAAAAGTTGTATGTAATGCCGGCAATACATTTGGCAGCTTTATTTACGTGACAAAATCTTCTGTAGTGTACAAGAGGAACGACCGCTGTAGTATATATCGTCCATCGACAGACCAATTCAATGCCCACTGTATAGTAGACGACTCAGTTTATTTAGAATATGGAAAACCGTGACTTGTATGTGGCTGTAGTTATAAAAATCAGTCATATACCTTCCATTTAACACGTATAGTCACACAGAAATGTTCAAAGCACCAAATTATCCTATGATTTAGTATTACCCCCATAAAGCAGTAGCTATTGGCCAGCGGGCGTCCTTGCGATGGAGAGGACATCATCCCAACACACTGTAGGTCTCTATGCAGCCAGTTGTGAACTACAGTTTTCGAAAAACTCTCGGGACTCAATCAGAATTGGTAAAGATCGCATTCGTCGGGGGTCGGAAGTTCCAGCGGAGAGTGCAATAAGCCTAAACTGCCAATAGGAAGGATATGTTAGACAATACAGGAAATGAACATGTAATTAGGAACGTTTAGAGGATCTCCCGAATACATTTAAATTAATGTTCTGCTAATATTCATTCGATATAGCTACATAATTTCAAAACACATGAAGGGCCACGTTTTAATCTGGCCAAAATTTATAGTCTTTTGCAGCCTCTACCACGTACAAACCTTCTTCCCCCCCCCCCTGTTCAACATGTTCTCCTCCATTTTCTGACTCGTATATTAGACGCAATGAAAGCCTGAGCTATTGGACTGTATATTTCTTTCAAATTCTCAGGCGCCAGTTGCTGGAGAAAGATGTGGTTATTTTGTAATCAACACCACGAATTACCTTTTCAGGTATCACTTTGGCAGAGTAAAATTTGACATCCACCTCAATGCAGCCGTACGGCTACAAAGGCAAGCTGCGCAGCTTGCGGAGAAGCTCCACTGTCGAATAAAAAAAATTGTCCTGCGCTAGGTTTAGCAATCGGGACCACCAGCTATGAAGGGTCCTCTACCAACTGTCTATCACTTTTATCGCACTGTTCGGGACACTTTTCTAGTGTTTTTTTTTTTGCTATTGGAGAACAAAACTCGTCGATTCTTCATCAAATAAACCCTGCTTCAGGGTGCTTTGTGCTGATATTTAAAACAAATAATGTATCCAGTTTTTTTGATGGCAATGTAGAATAATATTACACGTCACTAGTTTCACACTAAGCAAAGGCCTTTCCAATATACGTTGCTTGTGCAAGCATTATTTGAACTGTAGTTCGGGTTGCTTTATTAGGTGATGGGTAGACATACTGACAGGTTTAGGTATGTGTAAAAAGTTTCGTGTTATGGAAGCTCAACAGAGACAAACGTCTTTATAAAGAAGACAAAACCCATAAAGTAATTTTATAATATAGTTGCAGAGTTATAGCTGAGGCACTAACATAAGCCTCACGTTTCGCGTCTTTATTACAACACGCAAGTAAACTAGTTGTAGGCAGCCAAAGTGGGTGCCATTATTGCTCAGGCTAAGTTGAATGTATCGTTTTTAATTGTAACGCGAAGCCCTTGGCGTATTGAGCAACAATCAGAAAAACCGCATTGTCGTCGTATGTAGAGTCGTTGCACCACTTTTCCTTGCAACCGCTCATATTTTTGTTCTACCGTCCAATCACTGTTCTCCTTCAAACAGAGTGTATTACCAGTATCGGTAATGCGCTCGGTAGAACCGCGAATCCACTGAACTGGATTGAGAAACTGCGTCATTAGCACTTCTAGCAACGTCATTTTCTGGAAGCAGAAACGCTGGTATCTGTGGATCGTGTGGTATTAGAGACAAGGTGGAGCGCTTTTTCCTGAGCTCGATGTTGTGGAAGAGGAGAGACAGCAGTAGCACAAGAGCTATGTTTGAGAGGGAAGGAGGTGCGTTAAACAGTCACGCTACGCTTAAAGATACGGTATTGTGCTGCACATGGGAAAGCATTCGTCGCCTCTGTAGGTATAGAAATTTGACTTCCCTTCCGCACACAGCGCACCCTTAAGCACCAACTGCACTCAAAATTTCCACTTCGTGAAAGCGTTATTTTCGTATTGTTTGCTTAAAATACTGCAAAGTGCAAAATAAGACAGCTGGAATAGGCGTATCCACGGCGGAAACGACCATCCTAAATCGATATCTGGAAACCAAAATGGAGGCGAGCGCAGTCATTATGGCCTTGCTGGAGTGACGCTTCAGCCGGCTCAGCCTGGGAGCGACCGGCCGCGTGCGGCAGACTGGCTGGAGCGAACCTGCACGCAACGCTTGTCTGTTCCCTCACTCCTAGGGCCCTAGACCGCTGCTACAGCCTTGCGGTAGAATATTGTGCAGGGCCGGCCTTAATGTCACTTTCACTGCATTGCGGTTCGTCATAAAAATAAATTTTTCCTTTCTGTTTACTTTGTGTCTCCTGCATGTTGACTATGTGGCCTTTCTTTTGAATTTTTCTTTGTGTTCCTCTAAGACATAAGCAGGCTGTGTACTTTTTATTGACTACCGGACAAGAAGCCATGATGTTTTACCTTTATATGTACTAGGGTAAAAATGAAGTTTAAATTGCCATACGAATATTTTATTTCGGATGAGACGTATAAAACTTTGGCATGGTGACGGGTAGTTTTGTGAACTGGGCAAAGTGCCTAGGATTTTAGCATGGGGAATGGTAATCAACACCGCCAACATTCACTAATATTAGTTGGGTCACCACTCCAGTGGTGAAGTACTTGGCGTTGAACTGGAATATTACAGAGATACTGAACCATACTGGTGTAGCCAGACACAGGCGTTGAGGGAGAAGGCCGAGAAATGGAAGGGGGCAAGGTTGTCAATTTTTGCAAGGGTCACGGCATGTAACTTATTATTTGTAACGATGATCTGGTATATCATGTAGGAACTGCATTGTTCGCGAATCAACGTCCAAAGGCTTCACCGGGTTTTTTTGTGTGTTCGTTTGGGGTTCATTACAACAGAGGTGCAGCAGAACAAACCTGTTTCGGAAAGTCCGAGATGGTGGCTTGGTGCTGGCGCACCTGTATGTGCGACAGCTGGTAAACCAGATTTTGTTTTGGCGAGATGGTCGTGACCCGTTCTTGCAGAGTGTCATGCAAGTACGGCTGGCGCGTGCTATGCCGGAATATGTAGTATCAACATGGTACATGCCAAGTGGTGTGTATGGGTATTTTAAGGAAATAGTTATGACGGCTCCTTCTCTATTCGCACGGTTTTCTGGCGGGTACCTGTCCTCTGTGACATGCGAAAAACTGTATAAGGACATTTGCGATGTTGTTTCCCCCGCCCCTATGTATAGATATAATTACCGTGCTGGGCCAGGCCAAATGTACTAAAGCGCGCCAAAAGAATGGACGCTCGCCCTGGAGTGAAAACCTTTTTCTTCAAATTACACACAGGCACCTTGTCTGTTGGAACCTGGATGCAGGATAGAGGAATTTCTGTGCCATGGGGAACTCAGTGTTCGATTTGTAAACAACCAGACACAATAGAGCACGTTTTTCTACATTGTTGAGCTGCGGTACTTTTGTGGGATGTCCGCCACAGGACCCTTCACAATGGTTTCCCACTGAGCCCCCCTGGCATACGCTATCTAGCGGTAGAAAACGAGGGGGGAGCACCCTTGGACCTCGTTATGTTGGTGGCCTTGCATAGCATATGGCGCTCGCGCGTGGCATGGCTCCACGGTGATGTGGACGCCCGCCCTACGCGGTAGTGTTTTCGCGAGTACATATCCCAGTACGTAGAAGTCCAGAACCGCAAGGCATGCCCTCCTGAGTGGCTGTCAAGGATAGAACCCCTGAATACGCTTATGGAATTTTAGAGAGACATCAGCCTTGATAGGTTGCTGGCTTGTCGTTCTAGTTGCTCATGTGAATAGGTTTTGTTTTGTGTTTCTGTGTTGCGTCGAAGATCGGCATTAAAGAACAAAGAAGCCTCGAGGCCGAGTGGTCTCAGGCGCTAGGCTACTGTTTTGCAAGTCGCAAGTTCGAATCCCCGAGGGTACATCCTTTTTTTTCGCAAGTTGTTTTTTTTCGTTTTCGGCCCATGTTTTCTTAACTGAGTTTACCATTTTTGGGCCGTAACGTTCAGTGCTCCACGAGCGAGTTCGCAGAAGCGCGCGGACTCCCACTGACGCGCTAGCGAGTTCTCCTTAGTGTGCTGTTGGCACAAGCACCGACTGCTTGCGGGAAGTTGGCACAGGCCTCAAACAGCGCACCCTTGGCCTGTTGGGAACACGCTTTTAACCATACAGGCATGAGTGAGGCAAGCTCCGAATATAGGGGAACAGCTCATGGCATTTGAGCGTCTGCGGTGATGCGGAGGGCGTTCATCCACTGCGTAGGCCTCGGCTAATGATTTATACGCACCAAGCAGTCCTGGGAGGCTTATCTCAGGCATTTTACAGCCGACAACATGGTAGAAGGCGTGGTACGGCGATTATTGAGATATCGAGAATGCCCATCCAACGATACCGTCGGATGTCAAGCATGTTGTTCACAGAACCGAACCCGAAACTTGTTTGAATGCTAACCGACATCGTCCACTCACGGTGCCATCTCCTCCCGGCGTCACAGCCTTTAGTAGGTGCGGCCGCCACAGACAGCGCATGGTAGTTTTTCTTCTTTCCCCCTTTATAAAAGAATAACGGACTTATCGACCGGATAAAGGACGAAAAGTGTGGTTTTTGAGCCAGTCTACGCAGTGCAAGCAAAACCGGGAGCTTGACAAATTCACTTCAGTGTCCCTTTAAAGTCGCAGTCGCTCAGCAAGACGCTCAGGCACAGGATCCTCCTTCAGCAGCTCCAACAAAAGTGCAAACACCGGCGGTGCAAACGCAGCCACCTTAGAATCCGATGTGCTCTCAACCGCGCCAAATTGCACCCCTGCTTCGCGGGAGCCGTGGGAGCCGTTTGGCTACGTGACATCTCCAAAATGTAGCTAAAATATAGCTGCGTGACGCAAGCCGGCTGACGTTTTCTCTCTGAGCCAATCGCGTGAGACCCCACCGAAGGGCAACCTCACCGGATTGCCGCCGGATCGAATCCGGCCCCCATCCGGCGGCCAGCAGAATTCGGCCCCAAGTGCACCACTAGGCTTGGCAGCCGACTGGGGAGCATTGTTTACTGCCAGGCTATCTAGATGGCACCACCATACCACGCCTCGCCGTTTTCTGCCTTTCCTTTGTTTTTGACAGTATTTGCACCTAGCTTATCTTTGTTAACATAGAATACAACCACTTCCTGGAACCTGGTGTTCGCTAGACAAATATTGTCACGTAAGACAGGATCGTTAACGCCAATCAGCTAGTGTCGTCTAAGACAACTCAAAGCGCCACATTGCTGTGCGATTGAAACATGCAGAGTGCGTGCAGTACCAACGGTACGCATCGGTACTTGTATGTATACGTGTACTCCGTAACCTTCACTCTTTACCCCACCATGTTTACAGCAATTGAAAGAATGTGCCCGAAACGTAAGCGCAAATAGCTCGTTTGGCAATCTTATAAGCGCTGCCTAATTAGCGTTTGCTTTTGCCGGCCTCAGCCAATCGTCCAGCTGCGCGTACGCCATTGTAGGTTCTGTTGCGAGACTTGAGCTAGTGGGTCGCATGACCATTCCCTCTTTTCTTAATTATGAAACTCATTTGAGAGAAGTCTACGCTGGAAGTGGTGTCAGTGTTATTTTAGACAGGCAATGCTTGAAAAAAACCAAATCTTCTTTAATGGGTTTTCACAGCTTTTGCGCTTGTCGGAGCATTCCTTAAAAGGGGATGGTACACTATTTTGTTTCCGGACGCTGTGATGTTTGCGACGTTTTAGAACGAACTCTGAAGAAAGATATTGACATCATTCCATACAGTATTCGATTTTTCGCAATAACCAAGATCTGTTCTGTGACGTAAGATCTTTTTGTGTTGATTGGAATGCTATGCCTCTGGAAGTGCCACATAATCTAATGCAATAGGGAAAAACCTCGGTGCGCGGAGTCATTTCCGCGTACAAGGTGTGCTTCTGCTTAGTTTGTATATTACTCAACCACAACCGCCGCACTGGTTGCGCCTCCTCCGAGCGTGTGTGTGTATCTACATGACGTTTCAAAATATAAATATGTGAATGTTGAATGAAATATGAATATTGGCTGCGAACATCAAGGCGAGCGACGGCGGGGCGACTCGGCTTTTCTCCTACCGCCAGGACCACTGGTTATCCACTGGTACCTCATGAGTCTGACGCTGCTCACTCAAGCAACGCGGGCCCCGTCGACGACGTAGAATACCGCAGCGCTACGGTGGGTTTGACAATAGATCCCCTTGGAGGTTGGTGTCGGTTGTTTTTGTGTCTTGCGCCAATCTCACGCTGCGCTGCGGACATGTCACCACGAAGGGGATGATCATCTGAGTCAGATCCTCACCACATTTGCCGCCTCAACTTCTAGCATCGACTTCAAATGCAGTTGAGGCAAATACGCCGTGGACGCAGGCGCACCGCAGGCACCGAAGAATGGTCCCCGAGGGACCGTATGGTGGGGCCGACTGTGCCTACGAGAATTCAGTGGTTGTAAGTATGCAAACGCGCTCAAACCCCAAACTGTGGCGCTTCTAGTTCAATCCGACTAACTGACCGATGCGACGTCTGACAAAAGGTGAGGAGAACGTTGAAGGTCAGCCTTGTATTTCAGCTGAGGGTGGTGCGATGGGCGACGAAATCTCCTCCACGCTACTTTATGCGTGCATCTTGTTGTTGGTAACGTTGTGAAGGTGTCACGCAAAATGACATTCAGGGAGTAAGAGCGTCACGTGGCTCTGAAGGGGGTTCACTTTGTCGCGGGCTCATCGCCAGTCTTTGTAGCAGACGTACCTGAGGTGATTTTTACCGGTGAGCCGCGCCAATCATCCGCTTGTAGCATGGTTGGCGCTGGCTTTACGTCAGCCCGTATTGCGGCAACCCGTGATGTGCGTAGGGGTGAGCCAACAGTAGGAGGGCGTGTGCATAGGCGCACCCGGAAGCCGCTCACTTTGCTGTGGCGTTTGGTTCTACTACAGCTGATATTGCGCTACCCAGGTTGTTTAAGAGAGTGTTTTGGTGCATGCCCGCTAGCCGCTAGTATATGGGTTGGCGCAGGCTATAGTGCAGCTGGTATTGCTGCTAGTGGTTTTAAGAGCCTTCCCTGCTTGATGGTGAAGCAGCTTGGCTGAGTAACACACACAGGCAAAGGCAAATCGAATGGATGTTTCGACTCTTACACCGGTAATAAATCAGGCGAGTTGCTTCCCAATAGGCTTTCCCGCCAGTGACCGCAGTTTGCGCAAATCCGCTGTTCCCTTCCTCAGGAATGGGAATGGCTCGCATCGGGTGCTTGGAGCGGAACACCACGCATACGCGCGGTATCGAGAGTCGCGCCAGTTGCCAGTCGTGATCGCCATGTTCAGCGAGGATAGGCTCGCCAAACCGCCCGGCGTGGCCGGTCAATAAAGGCTGCACTGTGCGCAGCGTGTTCAGCGGCTGCCAGTTGCTGCACCGGCGCCGGCTCCGGCACACTATGTCCGGTTTTGGCAGGGTTTGAGCCACTATTGGTGCACTGTAGCCGTTGCCAGTGGTAAACCACACCAAGCAATCTCCGTTCGTGTTTAAGAACTTGACAACATGCAAGCATTCCTTGCTCTGCGACGGCACCGTACGTCTGCATCTGCAAACACCTTCGTGCTGACCATCTCAACTCATTCGTCACGAGATAATCTTCAATTCAACGGGAAGGAGGTCCGCGTCATTATCACCAGAACGAAGCCATTATACAACCACTCCGAGCAGCCGCCAAACCGCTGCGCAACTCCCGTACCTCACCTGCAACCACCTCCGACCCCTCGGCCGGCGCCCTACACAAGCCGCTTTAGACGCCGGGTGCGGTACACAAATTAAATATTCCTTTGGGCTCGTCTCTGTGTGGAAAGCTGTTTGGGGAACGACGCTTGATATTTCTAACAGGGCACGCCTGCAGCGAGGAAAAGTGAACGCAATGACCGTTTCCTTCGGTAACCGCATATTTCGATAGCAGAGTGTAAGAAAGAGAACTTTGAGTGGCGCAAGTCCACGAAGCGGCATTGTATTATCGATGAACGAATACACACATTGGAAACGAACTATTCCTGTAATGTGCTTTGACTGGAAGCAATAAATATGTGGGTCACCACATCTTCACGGCATCTTGTTACAATCTGCGTGGATGATTTGGCGCTCACCAGGCGACGCATGACAGGAGCGCCGGAGGATTGGGCTGGAATCGCTGGTGCGGATGCGGTGCTTGACCAGTAGGGTCGGTCCTAAAGGGCGCCCATCGGACTGAAAAAATGTCGCGGTATGTTTCAATGAGGTGACAAGGAGCGTTTTCTTAGTAAGCACTCGGGTTCTCCAGGATCATAGCAGCAGTCATTCCGTGGAATGTCGGCGAGGGTGTGTGGTTCAGAACCTTCCGTGGTGTATACTCAATGCAATATCGGGTAGTCATCCAATACTATAGATTCGCCAAGGAAATTTTTTGAGTGAACAACTTGAAAGTATGAGCTGAAGATTACACGGGACAAGCATGTCTGGTTGTTTCTCAAGGTCGCGATGGTCTGAGGTATGTCAGCAGAGTATCAGGTAAGGGGGACAGGATGTAGTATTCATCTGGCAAAGGTGAGGATGACGTCAGTAAGACGCAGGCCTTCACAGCTGATGCTTGCACACCATGTCTTAAGCGACACTATTCCTTTTGAGTCCCTTCAGGTGACACAGCTAGGTAGAGTTGAGAGAGGCTGGTAGCGTAATTCAATAAGGGAAGAATTTAGAGATAGAAGTCCACGCAAAAAATTACATGATGTGAGCCTAAGTTGAAGTCATTGAACTGAACAGGAAGACTTCAGTGTGGGAGGCTCACAGGTGCTTCACAGTCACCAAGAATGGAAGATGGTCTATCATCCGCGAATACAAACCAACGATTCGGGCAAGTGTAAACATTTTTAGCCGGCGACCAAGCTTAGCACTGATACTGGAGATTTTCGTTTCTGCGTTACTCAAAGCAGCATCGGAGAAGCCATCAATATATACATCGAAATATTCCGCTGGTTCGGGGAAGTAAACTCCGGATTTCTAGGGCCTGTCGTCAATGCAGCTTCACCTCCAGGAGCTGCTGCATGGCCAAGTTTACCGAACAAAAACGTCAGTTGGTATTCGGTGCATCGGCCGACGAGGATGGGGTGATAGCAATTAGCGACGTAAGGATTCCTCTTTCAGTACGGACGGGACACGGCGTAACCATGGTGACAGCTGAATGCGGCTGGAGGGTGGTGTTGGTATGGCTGGGAGGCTAACTGAAGGCCCGAACCTAAGCAGGGGGTAGAGATACTGCCCGATTTAAAAGTACTGGCGCGATGGAATATCAGGGTGGTGGTGGTGGTATGGTTCAGACTGTGGAGGAAGGAGCCAGCGATTCTGGGAATGCCGGGTAATGTGGTCTTCACGATTGGAGTAAAAAGCTTATAAGACGGTCGTCGGGAGTCCGCCACTCGGTTGGATTACGGCAGCCACAGTACACTCAATGGTTGGCAGTTCGAGGGTTGCCGTAAGGTCGAGTGATCGCGTAAACTGGGTGAAGTCCAAGGCGGCCGCGTTTCTTGCGAATAACCACTTCAATAGCCCGTGCAATTGGCCTGGTCGTATTCGTCACCTGCTATAATGTGGTCGTGTCATTGTTCCACGTTTTCGGTGAAATAACCGTGCCAGAGCACTGGAAGACGATTATTTATGCACCTGGAGATATGCATCCACACAGAAGATTATATCAGCTGTGTTGAGCAGGCACGTAAAGGTCTGTGCTATCATACGGCTCATGATTTGACTAAGGCGCAGGCATTCGTCGATGAATGCATCGACCATTGCGAAGTTCTTGAAAACAAACAAGTTAAAAGAATCGGTAGCGGCGCCTGTTAACATAGGTCAAGGTTTATCAGCATCGTGGATCTGATAAACGATCTTGAGGCAAGGAGCCAGCACATGTTCTACGTACTAAAAGTAGGACTGTTGGGAATTGGGCATGAAGCGCAAGTTCTGCTTTTCGGCAATGCTTTGACAAACCGATTTGCCAAATAGATCACTGTGCTTTTTTGCACGTTTATGTATTCGTGAGCCCTCGTCACCGGTTTGGAACCGAACCTGGTCGGTACCTTTTAGATAAAAGATCATGCGGCCAGCAATAGCTCCGGCTCTAGCCTTCTGTAGTTGCTGGTGCGCTCGTGCATACTGAGCCAATCATGGAAGTCCAAGTTGTCCGTCTCGGAGGAGATACTAGGCTCGTAGAGATACGACAGGAGGATGATTGGGAGGGTGTAAGGCCGACTTTGCTTCTCCTCTTGTGGGAGGCGTCGCTCAGAAAACACGCGAGCGTCCACTGCGAAGCTCCGTTGCGTTGGTGGTACCCCGCACCCCTACCAAAAGATGCCACTTGATCAAGACGGCAGAGAAAACGTTTTACAATATCGACAACAATCCAAGAATGAAGTGTACAGTGAAGCTGAACAGGCATATTAAGATTATGACGATATCTCTAAAATGCCGCGGGTAATAGTTTCTGGATGAACCTTGCATCACGCAGCACCATGACAATATGATTGCCCACGCCAATTCGTAATATATAACTCCTATGGATATTCAGGAGTGGCAGGGCGCGCACGTGCAGGTGTATGAAACCTCCCGTGCATGCAACGCACATGAAGCATAGCATAGCGAATTTGTGCTGTGTCGCCTGGAAGGCCGTTCTTTCCGTTATGTTTAAATGAAAACCAAGAGACAGGACAGTCAAAGCAGATATGTTTTATTCAAATGCATTTCAAAAATACCGAACGTTCGATTCCTACAGTTTGGTGTTTTAATGACATCAATACCCGCATACGGCTTCCTCGTATCGCCCTTTTAATATATAGTACAGCGTCCCTCCATCTTTAATTAGTCCTTGAGGCTTATTTTCAAGTTCTTGAACGCTCACAGATTCATACCCCGTGTGGCGACTCTTATTGTTTGTGTAGTGGAAGGCGAACTTTCCTTGGAAAGAAACTTTGACAGCGAATATGTACTCCTGAAACAAGGATACGATTGCGTGTGAAAAGCATTGTCACCAAAACGGCGTCTAGGTGCCATATAGCTCAGTGTTCACTTGATAAACAACTGTAAAGCAACAGATTACGATTTCCACCTCTAAACTATTCTCAGCTATGTAAAATGAAGGTTTGTATCTACGTAAATCGAGGTATGTACAATTGTTCGATGGCGACATTGACGAATGGTTTGTAATAATATGAATGAATAATAATAAATAATGAATAAAATGAACAATGAAATAATATTCATCTATACCATTCATGAGACGGTCGATCAAAACCAAAGGACTTCTTTCTTAAGTTGAACTCAAAGAAAGGCAATAAAATTTCCTAGTATCACATTTTGCGACGACCGTTTCTGCACTGGAATTATCACTGTCGCTAAACAAAACCATTTCCGGACGGGTATCCCGACCAGCCAGTGAAGGAATATTATTCCATATTACGGTTGCATATGCCTCTATTACAAGCAAGGACCCCCAAATAAAATTTGCTGCGCTTTCAAGTCGAGGATGTTATGAAGTGTGGTTGCTGGTACTATTCCGAACAAGGTCTCTGGTACTTTCAACGGTTCCAGCACACGACCTATATTGCCATGGTTATGTCTTCAAGCCTCTGGCAGTTATTGGACGTGTTTCGTGCATGTACATTCGATCCCGTGATCACCCATTTGACGGCGCGATTGTTGTTTTCCTTAGGGCGTGCCCTGGGCCAGCTAGGCCGCCCCTGTCCTAAATAAAGTTTCTTGTAATACATCCGACTGTAGTGTGCACCTCTTTTTTTGATCCTGCCTCCCGAGCCCTCACTGTAGCGTACTACAATAGCAAAAATTGGTCCCGAAAAGTAGCGCACTAGGCAATAGTGAGTAAACCTACAGCGTGTGGTCAAATAAGCCGCCAGCCACTTTCTTTTGAAGGTAACTAACCAAAATATTCACGCCGAAAAAGATGGCAGCCTAGGCATTCCGTGGAGTGACCAACCTCACTACATAGCGCTGCTAGATACCTTACGTTGAGCATCGTTCAATATACCAGAAGCACCCGGGCTGAAGCACGAAGACGAACAGGGGAAACTAACATGTCATTCCACACCATGCACCAGGTTTTTACCCGACTCAACAGTACACCTCATCTCATGATCTGATAGGTCAGCCCAGAAGCATGACGACGAACACAATAGGTCATGATAGGTCGATGAAGCATGATAGATCACCATTTCCCTTTTTTGTGTGTGTGAAATGCGGATGGCATGGTACTGCCGTCACCATGCCTTCCCGCGTGGGAGGGCGCCGGCAGTGTTTCATCGAAACAATCCTCATAGCTACGTGATACAAAACCATCCACGACGTCCAACAGCGTTCCATTTTGAAAACGTTTTGAAAAATTTCCTGAACTAGAAGTCGCGACGAAGCCGCCAATTAGGCGGCAGTCGCAAAAATGCCAGGCGGATATACATCGCGCAAAAAACATAACGTGCCATCCACCGCCCCCTGATCGCTCTGAGACAACATAAAGGCACCACGCAAACTGCATCAGATGAGTCAAGGTGAAAAAACATCTTCATGTTAATTCATCTCCTTAGCGGATCAGCTCGACAGGCAATGAAGCTTTGGCACCCAAGAGGTAACGGATGCTAGAAGACCAACTTACAATAGGCCTTTTCATCCGACCTTACCTGGAAAGGTGGTTGGTTGAGGAATCGTTTATTCATCTTCGTCTACGCTCGTAGCGGACACCAAGGGCACCGTCAGCACATCAGGCCACGACCAGGCAGGCAAAACGACACGAAGAATTGGGCGCCCTTTCGTGCAGCGCAGCTCCGGTTGTCCAGAACAAGTAAGGCACTCCAGGCCATTGTTACAAAAAAATTACGAAAATTGCACCAACTGGACATACAAGGAAAAAAAGCCGAACAATGCGCATTTGTTGTCTTCCTTCCTGTGTATGCCCAGTTAGCGCAATTTTCGTACTTACTATTGCACCAACTAGCCCAACAACACATTTTCCGTGCAAACTTTGCGCGGGGCTGGTGGGCGTTCCGTCATCAGCACGAGCCCGTCATACAAATTGGGAAGCACTTCTGTCTTGCATGAACGTGTTAAACCTGACCACCTTCAGAAATAAAGCAGTGCAATTGCTGAGTGAGGTTACAGAGGTCCATCGTGCCTACGGTCACCGGTTGATGATGGCCTCTAAATTAAAAACCCACCTGCGGTAAATCTCCTCAACCAATGTGTGCCACGCCAGGCTAGTTATTGCTATATCACAGGGCTTCTAGGAAAGTGCGTATTTCTGTAGAGAGATGGATGTAAGAATGAGACCGAAGATCCTAAGCACGAAGGATGGAAGTAAGCAACAGCCAAAATATTACCCGTCATGTCACAACGAAATTGGCTATTACAAAAGTCATAACCTGCGCTGCGAGGACAAAACTGACTACTCTTTGCAAAGAAGAGTTACCCTTCCACACATTCCACAAAAAATTATAATATCCAGTAAGTACAAATCATAATGCATGTCAACGTCTCTAAAAATGTTCGTGATTTTCACATTTACCTACCTTTGTACGGGGCTTAGTGTAGCGTGTCGTCCGGTTTGCAAATGATAATCTTATTGTCGTCTTATTGTTCAGGTGAAGCAACACGCTGGTCTTGTTTGATCTAGAGCCATCTCGTATTAAAGGAAAAGTAAACATAGCGTCCACATTAACCGGACCAGTCAATTCATTCCTGATGTTGAATTCGAATGATTCCTGGCAGGTTTTGTTTTTCCCGTACGTTTTAATTTTTCCCACTTCCTCACACGTCCACTCGTCCACTTCTGCTTCGATAGGGTGCCTACAGAGGGACACAAGAGCAAAATCACGATATCACTATGATTACAAGACGGGACGTCTACATTGGTTCAATTGTTATTTGTCGTATCATTTATAAACAAACGAAACAAGATGGGGCCTAATAGTATTCTCTGTGGTACACCCGACGTAACTTGCACCGTATCTGAGCATTGTCCTTCAAGTTCTAAGTACTGCAAACGATGTGACAAATAAGCGCATAACCAATTTGTCATTTTTCCAGATCCGAGAATGTTATGCAGTTTGGATGTGACACGCGATCGAAAGCGATTGAGAGATCAAGAAATGTAATGCCTGCTGTCTACGGTTGTCTACTGTTCGTACAAGGTCATAAAATGGTTCTAGCAATTGGCTAGTAGCTGAGAGCCCTCCTTGAAATCCATGTTTATTTTTATTCTTCACATTGCTTGCCTCAACAACGGCTAATAGATGTTTCAGTACTATATGTTCCATTATTTTACAGGCAGTGCAACTGAGTAAAATATGTCGAAAATGTGAAAGATGGGTCTCCTTTTCTGACTTATAGATAGGAAATACTTTAGCGAGTTCCCAATCTTTGGGGACGTCAAATATATCTAAGAAATTCTTATAGGTAAGCAGCAGATATTTGCTCACCCACTCCGCGTATCTTCTAAGGAAAGGATTCGGCATGTTGTCAGGAGCACTTGATTTTGTTAATATCTAGGGCGAGTAACAAGGACAGACTTCCGGCTTCACCTAAATGAATTTCATCTAGCATGCGGTTATCGAAACTTATAGGATTAACGAAGGTAATACCCTCGTTATTGACAGTAAATACAGACTGGAAGTAATCATTAAACTGCTCAGCTTTAAATAATGGGTCTCCACGCGGCAGGTTCCTATTATCGCGTTTTCCTGAATTCAAGTATCGCCAGGACTTAACACGGGAAGAATTTATTACGTTACTTAAAGTAAAATTCACGTAATTTTTCTTAGCATTTCGAACAAAAGTTTTAAGAGTTGTAGAGTTTTAGCAAATGTCGCTTTTCTACCTTTGTGAGCATTATTTGTTTGGAGCTTTCGAAGTCTTGATAGCTTGTGCTTGAGCTGGTGATCTCTCTCCTTAACCAAGGGTTGGTTTTTTCACTGTTCTAATTAATTAGTTGGAATATATTTAAATAAACAGTGTACCATATTTGTCTCAAAATATATCCACATGTTGTCAACTGATACTACTCAGTCGTTTGAAAGATGTTCAAAACTTGTGTACGGAATCTCCATGTAGTCAAGCACACTAACGTCATCAGCTTTGTCCCAGTCATATTCCGCACACTCCGAATCAAAACCAGTATTTTGTTGCCTTATGATCAGACATGCCCTCGGTAACTTCCCAAGAAAGGCCATCTGTTAAAACGGTATCAATCTATCAATCAATCAGCGTTATTTTCTTTGAAAAGGGGTCTAACATGTGCGCGAGTCAATGGGTCTCCTAAAACCCAAAGTCGTAATGAAACGTGAAGGCCCTTCGCGGGCCTTGTGGCGATCCCTGACCGCAAAGGGGTCCAATCCACGGAGCAGCATCGGCCCGCCCCAGGCGCTCTCTTGTCGCCTGGGCGGAGCGTGAGCGCACACATTGGCACCCGAAAGATAGAGAACTATGCCCGGGCAGGACGAGGCCAGAGGAAACTCTAGTGGAGGTCCGAAGCGATTCTGACGTGCAAATCGATCGTCCAACCCGGGTATAGGGGCGAAAGACCAATCGAACGATCTGGTGACTGGTTCCCTCCGAAGTTTCCCTCAGGATAGCTGGTGCTCGATGGGAGAGCAGTCTCACCTTGTAAAGCGAATGATCAGAGGCATTGGGGTCGAAACGTCCTCAACCTATTCTCAAACTTTCAATGGGTGTGTGGGAGGCTTTCTAGGTTTGGAGCCTCCCGCTGCGATTAGAGTGCCAAGTGGGCCACTTTTGGTAAGCAGAATTGGTGCTGTGGGGTGAACCAAACGCCGGGGTAAGACGCACAAGTATCTAACGAATGTTAGATCCAGAATATTCTGCGAACAAGCGGTGACACGTGTGGGTTGAAGAATTATCTATTTTTGCCCGAAGTTATAGGTTAAACCAAACAGTGCTTCTGCGCTGGCCTGGTCGATGATTCCATTTTGAAGGTGAAGGTGTGGTTGTATATATAATCCTTCAGGACATGTATCACATCAGTGCCTGTTCCTGGTGGACGATACATTGTTACCACGTGAATGGAAAACTTGCCTATCGTAAATTTACACCACAGAGATCCTATGCCGTCAACGTCTGGCATTGGCGCAACGGGATATTATGCCTGACTAAGATTGCAACACTACCTCCCCGGGTGCGCCTGTTCTTTTGGAGAACAACATAGCCCGGCGGGAAGGTATGGCTACTACAGGCATAACAAGAGAGCCCTTCGTCATTAACAGTACCAATGTCAGGAAAATCTTCCAGTAAAAACGCTTCCAGTTCAATAGTCTTATTCACCCCACTTATCACGTTTACATTATTGACAGAGATGTGTCTTGCTACTTCACACTTATTTACTCTGTTCTTTGGCTTGAGCGCTTTTCTGGTGCTCCTACTTTGACGCCCCTTTCTTCCTCCCACATGTAAATTGTATCATTTATTCACAAGATGCCGATGAGGCTGCAGTTGGGAGGTAAACCCGAGGAACATGCAGCGTGGTTCGTCCAGCTTGACGGGGGTGGCGCTGTTGCACAGGTAGGCTTCCGATGCGTCACATTGCTTGGCGTGAGGAGCACTTGACGATGCTGCGTCGTGAAGGATCTATGCAAAGTCGGAGCCACCTAAGCCAACCGGAGAAAGCCGAAGACCTGAACGTAAAATACCAAGTGGTTCGTCCATGACATATCCGTTGCGGTGTCACCATGCCGAATGTCCGCGGTCGGAGTGATGCTTGAATTATAGCCATCAGATGCCGCTGACGCTCCCGTTGTCGAGGCCCGAGGAAGATGTAGCACTGTTCGTCCAGCTTGAAGGGGGTGGCGTCGTAGCGCAGGCAAGTTTGCGATGCGTCACATTGCTCGGTGTGAGCGACGCTTGACGATGCTGCCTGGTGCAGGATCCATGCGCAATCGAAACCACTTTGGCCAAACTGAAAAAAGCCAGGGATCTTAACGAGAAATACCAAGTGGTTCGTCAATATCATGTCCAATGCGGAGTCACCATGCCTAATGCGTCTGTTTTGCGTTAGTAATCATGCAAAAAAATACTCTCAAACGCGAAACTTCTGGTGTATCTGCCTACCTGTCTCCCTTTGTGTCTTTCGGTTTATCCTGCCGGCTGAAAGGTTGTGCAATTCGACAAAAACAGTATATATAAAGGCATGAACGTCCTTAACTACAAATTTTCGGTAATTTGTGAGACATTTCCCCATCTTTTAGCGCAAAAAACCCATTAGACGCATTTAGGGCAGATTGTAACTCCTTTACCAATGGTCACTACGTTTTTTTTATTACAAATACACATTGTTGGTTTTTACCGCATCAATTGAAGAAACGACAGGCTATAATAGTGCAAAAGGGCTCCAGCCCTGCGAAACGAAAGGAAGCCCAAAAGAAACATAACTCCTTCGTGTGCTGGTTTGGCCAAATCAAGAAACAAAAGATCAAAACAAGCGATGTGTGCCTTCCGAGCAGACGGTGCCCAAGCAGTGATAATGCAGACGAACTCTTTAATGTGTGAAAGGAGGACCTACGGGAGCTGGTGGGGGAAGAGGGGGGATGAAGAAGATGCTAGGCGCCCCCTAAATCACGCTTGCCAGGTCGCTTGCAAAGCGGAACTGGGATAAGGTAACAAGCTCGGGAACGCCGTTCAATTATGTCCCTATGCACGGCTTCAAGAATAGAAGGCGAAAAAGATCATTCGATTGACTAAGAAAACATCCGCTTATTCCCCGAAGGAGCCAGAAGGAATGAGAAAAGCACGAGGGGTGGGAGTGCTGGCGAAAAGGAATTACCAGGCGCCAGGTGCTGATGACTATCGTGTTTCGGCATTTCCAGTTAAGCAAAGATATTTCCCCGGCTTAGACAAACATTTGTAGCGGATTTCCACCAAAAAAATTAACAACTAATACTTGTTTCGTGCAAAAGGCTTAGCAGAATACGGCCTCTCTGATAGTTTAATTTGCACTGAGAATTCAGTAGCGTGTGCTGCTCTGGTGCCATACGTCTGTTGTCCAAAGTTAGCAGTGCTAACTGAAGACTGCGTGGCACCTTCAAACACGAATACCTTATGTGTTGGTTGGGAAAAAGCAATGATGATTCCCGTAAAGCCCGTCTCGCTCCAAATGTGCATTTTCGTCTTCAAAACCCTTAACTGAGTGCAACCTGCGTAACGTGAAACTTGAGCCTTTATATCTCTTTGCAACCGAATGCGCTAGTAATAATCATTGCGTGGCCGTGCAGCAGGCACCTACGCCTTCATGGTGGTTAGTATTCAGTTGTGTGTCGTTCTATCTTCTGATGAAATTTTTCTCTGGTTATGTCCTTTGCCTCCTATTTGGCATATATTTCTACTAAAGCCTTACATACCTAATGAAACATCAAAAGTGAACGCGGCCACTGACCTTCAGCGTCGGCAGCTCCAAAACGAAATGTACCGAAGCTCTCACGTGAACTGAGCGGCCGAACTGCCCAGTGGCGGATGCCAGTTAATCTTTGGTGCCGTTGTCGCCGTTTATATACGCTGATTGCTGCTTGAGGTGCGGGAACATGTCTGTGATAGTACGCCGCTGGTGCCGAGCGTAGGAATTCGCGGCTGAGACAAAGAGAGCAAATAATATTTTTAGCTACTCACTTAGGAGCCGGGACGTTATTATGCGTCCTCATAGGAATGATGTGTTCCACGGTCCTCTGGCGGGGGCGAGTTTGGCGGAGGTGCACCATGTGCTTCAAAGCGGCCAGCTAAGAGGCTCCAGAAGGAGGCCCGAAGGTTGAAGAAATCGGTGGTGCCCTGGCGGCGTTACTCGGCTTTCGCATTTCTACACGTAGTTAATGTTAACTGTCGTGCCAGTTAATTCTGCCGCTTCCTCTTGAAACGCCAGCAAACGTGTCTCGCTTCGCGTGCCTCTTTACTTCATCTCACCGTGAGTTCCACCAAAATGACCACTCTTATCCAGTGATCAACGATTCCTCAAGTTACTGGCAACGTGTTGATGCCTTTTCTGACCACCCTCGACGAGAGACTGGATATTTATTATCGTTTTTGTACATCACTTCGGCTAAGCCTAGGAGCAACGCCGTGGGCCCAGCGTTCGATCCAGCTACTCCGGGGCACGCGGGGGGAATCGCTCACTGAGTTCCTCTGCGCGGGCTAGAGCACCTTTGCTCGCTCGTTGAGCCGAGCGAACACAGCCCTTCTCCCGCCCGGCGTGCCCATAATGGCGTCGCCGCAAATGACACCGCTCCGGCCGGCGTTTACTGCAGTACACATATTGGCGCCACAGGCTACAACCAACCCATCGACATCCCCTACAACTCAACTTGTACAGACTCGACCTTCAACAAATGAACCCCGGATGCCTGCGAGTCCAGCCTTCAACAACGAGGATCCTCATGAAATGGAACTCGACGCCAGCGGTACGGCCCAAGGCGGCCCTTGAATGCTACCGTGGGCCTGTCGCAACCCGGCCAAGCAAAGTGTTATCACCTGTTTGGATAGGCTGAGTATGCCCCGGGAACTTCTCTTGCTTTGGCCACTCTCTGAAATCCCTTTTCGCGATATTCCAAAGAATGCTCTAGCTGCTCTCATCAGAGTCACGGCCACGACCTTACCATTAGCTCAACATTGCACGCATCGGCATGATATTGCTGGTAACTCCATTCAGATCACTCCTGACGATGAAGAAAATGCCAACGTTAACTCTCAGCTGACTGTGTTCAGTTCCAGCATGCAGGCCGCCAGGATACTGTGCACATTAAGCTTATACCCCTACCAAATCTCACTAACACATAATGTGGCATCATAACAGTCGAGTCGAACGATACCAATGAAGACATATTCCCATGGATACGCTGCAAACAAGCAGATGTACAAGCAGTTCGGCGCATTGGCAAAACTAATCACGATGTCTTGAAATTTGACTTCCCACACTACCACGAGTCGTGAAATACATGGCAATCATCAAAGTGGCTCCGTATCAACCGAAGCGGATGATGCATTTTAGCTTCCACACATAGGTCATATGTCCAAATACTGCCCACGAAAGTCTGTCTGCAAAAAATGCGGCCGCATATACGACGAGACGCTGCATTCCGAGCGCACGCTCTTTTGCGCCGCATGCAATACAGATTGCCACCTGACTGTCGACCGAAAATGTCCCAGTCAAACAGCTACCTCTGCGTGGACTACTTCGCGTGTCCAGGAAGGCATTACGTGGGTGTACCGCATTGTTTGACGGACCAGCCCCCACACAGATGAGGCAGGGCCGCTTTCGTGCCCAGCAAACGAACTTGTCAATGAATACATTTTAAGACAGCTCGACAACGTGCACACACAGAGCGTAAACAGTTGCGCGAAGAGAACCGACGGCTCAAAGTGAACTCGCCGCCACGCAGCAGGGTACGCCAGCTTAGCCCATTGCAGCAGCAGATTCTCCAAAAACGTCGGCTCTTCGGGATAGTTCGGTAACCGCAGCATCTTCTGGGCGCAGCGATTGCATGATTCGCAAAAGCACCCCCACCTCTGAACTCGCTTCTCAAGAACAAGAATTCATGCGAATGCTCGAATTTATCCGAGCCGACCTCTAGCAGAAACGCCGGGAACGTCTCGCGGACATGGAAAAACTCCGTGTGCTTACTTTCTAATACGCCACAAAACCTACAGCCATGATAGAGTACATTACTAAATATCTGCTAAGTATACCTGCGGAGGAATACAAGCAACCACCAAGAAACGTATCAGTACGCAATACGACCGCAGAATGAAGCAATCACTAAGAGCTCTGCAGTGGGACTGCCACAACTACTTTAAAGCAGGACTAATACTCGCCACTTGTGTAACGCAAATTTTACAGTTTCTTATTTCCCCTCAAGAAACCTGCGATCACCCATATCTTCGATGATACACTACATTCACAGAACCTGCCATTACTCATGTTAGCAAAAAACGCCGACCCTCTCAGACACTCGTAGTTTAACAAGCTGGAGTACTGGTTCCTTCACATCTTGGATGCCACCGTGTGAGTGTTCCTGGGCAGTGTTCTAAGCATCGTGAGGCCATCAAACAGCTCATTTGGATCCCAGACGGTAAAATCTGGTTGCGGCGTAGGTTTACTACAGTCCGGTTAGTGTTCGGTATAACTGGCTGCAACACCTGGTGTCTCAGTTTCATGTTACTCCTCTGCTTATAGGTGGCGACTTCAACGCCCGCCGGGGCCACTTTGGGTTACCATTCTACGGATGGCCGGGGAACTTGGTTGGAAACCATGGTTGAAGAGTGTGTGCTAAAACTTCTTAACAGCCCTACTCTGGTTACCCGCATTGACCCCCATGATTCACAACGGAACACCTGCCCTGCTCTCACCAGTACGTCTCAAGGCATCGTTCGCGAATGGGCCTCCTAGTCCACAACATGGGCTGATGATCATTTCCCCACACTCATCACACTACACGATAAACGCTTTCGCCAAGCGCCAACGGCTCACACGCACAGATTGGGGGGCTTTCCGCGAGCAGGCTGTTCCAACAGATCTGATAACCCTCTCAACGCTCGTCAATAGCATTCAAATGGCTCGACATAGTGCGCTTGAAGATACTGAATGCGACTCCTCAACAACAGCCCTCGACGCTCATATGGCAACCTAGGGAAACGGGCGCATACTCTCACTGCCCGTTATGTCCACAACAGGAAGCGGCATTCAGATGCTGTAAAGCTACGGTGCAGGTGCAAGTTGATCCGGTAATACCAGCGAGTAATATCTACTGAGGACTGAAACAGCCTCTGCAACAACCTAGGCAGTTAACAGGCCTGGATATATTGTGGGGCCTTTTTCGGACCATTTCTGATAAAAGGAAACAGAAATCTCTGTTTGCCTCTCTTACCCTTAAAGATATACCAACAACGTTCGAGCATCAGCTCATAACGACTTTCTTCGCTCAAGCCTCCCTCCATCAGCATCCGCCGTTACCAGTAATCACCACCCCAGCTCCCTCCGCGAACCCTGAGTGGCCTTTTACACTTGCCGAACTGCAGGCTGCACTCTTTTACGGGAACCAACACTCGTCACCGGTACATGACGGAATCACGTGGCAATACTTCCGAAATCTAGATGACTCCACCATTGTCGCACTCTTGAACCTTGTTAATGATTACTGGGCCACGGGCGAAATTTCAGAACAACTGAAATGTACGCTCATTATTGCGAAACCAAAACCACGAAATGATTCTACTAATATCTCAAATCTCCGATCAACCTCTTTAACCCCGGTGCTTTGTAAACTGAAAGAACGTCTCATTTTAAATCCCTTTCAGCATCATTTTAAATGTCTCAGCATGGTTCCATCCGGCGTAAACGAGCTTTCGTCCCAATCTGAGCACCCATGACTGTCTTTGGCTGCTATGCAGAGTCTTCAATCGCACCTCCGTGGAGGGTAACCGTGACCACGTTGTTTTATTGACAAGCGGAAAACATTCGGTCGTGTTAGTCAGGCTGCTATTGTGGAGGATCAGCAATATTTGTTGACGGGCTAGTTAATTTGATATTTGAAAAGCCATGAAGATCGCGCGGAACCATGACAAGAAGAGGAGACAACAGGACGATCGCGACCAAGGTGCCCGGTGGAGGGTGCGACAATAGAACACATAAAGGCGAAACACAGAAAGATGGGCCCGCTGTAGTAGAAATGAAGTTCAGCAAGATTTGTTGACGGGCTAGTTGGTCTGATACTTGAAAAGCCAAGAGGATTCCTCGGAACGACGACACGAAGAGGAGACAACAGTACGAGCGCAACAAGGGTTTCCGCTGGAGGGTGAGACGATCGAACACATAAAGGCGAAACAGAGAAACATGGGCCCGCTGTAGTAGAAATGAAGTTCAGCCAAATTTGTTGTCGTACCCTCAAGCGGAAACCTTGGTTGCGCTCCTCCTGTCGTCTCCTCTTCGTGTCGTCGTTCTGCACAATCCTAATGGTTATTCAACTATTGTCGAGGAGTTGGCTCAAGCATGCACTATTCAGATGGTGCAATAATGGGCACGTAGTTTTTTTGAGAACCACCCCACCGTCTTAGTAGCACGTATCCGGTAAGGCGCCCCATGACCTCCTACTTGAATGGGGGCATGCTGCATGATTGTATCCTCGGGTCCATGCTTTAAAACCTAGCCATAGCCCGCGTGCTCGCACGCTCGAGTGGGACTAGCGCTCGGTTCAATAGGTTTTGGTAGAATCCGGTGACTTTTCCGGCCGGGATGACATGTTGCACGAACTTCAAGGTGGCGCTAACAGCCTCATTGATATCCTTCCGACACTGAGCATTCAGATTGCCCCTGAAAAGACGAAATTTCTACTTGTTTCTGGTCGCCATCAGCTTCCACTGAATATGCGAAAGTCACCAACCTCTGCGACGCGCCAGTTTTCTTTAAAAGTCGGCAAATTCATATTTTAGGTGTCCCGTTGGTCAGCATTAATAGCGCTGAGGGTTAGATCAGCCAGCTTAAGCGCAACTGCAAACCCCAGGTTCGTGTCATTTAGCGTATGTCGAACAAGTACGTCGGAGCATGCCAGTCAGGCTGTCTTACGCTTACAAGAGCAGTGGCAAGAGTCACCTTTTGTATTGTGCTCTCGTCTATAAGCTCAGCAAAGTACATACGAAATATCTTCACGTTCTTTATTTGGCTGTTCGTCGCAACATTAGCGGACTTCTCGCCATACCCGAACGTATGCTGAATCAATCAGCCCCGGTACCCCCGCTCGATCTGCTCCTCGAGGAAACTCGACAATTGCACGAAGATTGCCGTCCCTTGACCTGTCAGGGTGCGGCTCTTACAGCCTCGAACTCGCAAATGGCGCTGCCCCAGGCCCTACCGCAGCCTCACCCTACTCCATGGACATGCCCCTTAAGGGTTCACGATCTCCATCGCATAGGTGTCCCAAGATCACGATCCAGAGTTCGCCGTCATGCTGCTTCTTGCACTCTTGCCGCAAGAACCCCTAATGAACAAGACCAGAGCGTTGCTGCTAGCCGCATGGGACTGGCTTGGCGATATACAGTTTTACCTGGTTTAGACGACGCTCGCACTGAACAAACAGCCACTACTTCTATAATGAATGCTGAGGTACATGCCATCCCTGCAGCCTATCACAACTTGACCTACGAAACAATGCCTCGCAAATGACTTTACGTGAGCTCCAGAAACAATTCACAGATCACCCTCTGGTTCATCAAATTCAACATATGATTACTCTGCTTGCTCGCAATGGTACCTCTGTACGAGCTGCGTGGATACCAGTACACATGGCTCAGGGATCCGGCAATCAGGCTGCCCAAGACGCAGCGCAGGAGTGTTCAAGTAACTCCCCCACTGGCTGGCGGCCCTGCCCTCCCGCTCTCCCTTAGGCAACAGCTACCTCACGTTCGCCAAGCTAGGCACAACCGCCTTGCCGCTGCCACTCCTGTAGGATTCCGGTGTAACGCCCCATCACTAACCCCTCCTGCCAAGGTTTTTATTAACAAATTTCGCGCGAACGCTTCAATGAGTCCCCACATAACACATGAAAAACATCACCCGACCGGAGATCTACCCCCCTTCTGCCAATAGTGCAACTCAGCTATAATAGCAAATTTGACCCACCTTATTCGGTGCTGCTCCGCGTACCAATCCTTCTGCCCAATCCTGCTGAACGCCCTTCCCAATTCAAGCGAGTTACTACCACACCCCCCGACGCTAAGCAATCCTGGTTTCCTTGCTGCCTCTGGGCCTTTAGCTCTAGGGAGTGGCCTCGCAAAAGTAGTTTAGCGAAGATGTACCACCGGTATCTCTGCATTCAGGAACTGACTGTTGGTTCCCAGGATCTTCAAGTGAACATCACCTCCTGAACATATCTCCCCTCTTCTTTCCCCCTTCCCCTTTCCAGCCCCTGGGCCCACCTTGTGTTAGTAAGACTCCCTGACTCTTCTTGATGCGCGGTGGGAATGAGATTTCGGTGAGCTGCTCGATTATTATTTCCGGAAAATTGCACTTGGGGGTTTTTATCTGGGCAACAATACCTCAAGGTTTAAAAAATACTCCTTTAAGATGTACAAAATGGCGAATCAATTTATCCCAAATTCTCCGTACACGCTCGTCCCTATGCTTAGTCTCCTATGGCATTGAACCATTGGGAGCATGCGATTTCTAACACAAGTTGAAATCTGGCCTAGTAATAATTCCAAATAAATCAGGCTTGTATGTGCTATGTACTGGGGCTTTATATAACGGGTAGTTATAGCTCTCACCTAACCAATTATTTTTGTTAAGGTTATCGTGACAATCGCCAAAGAGCAATTAGGAAACGCTGTTTTTGTTAACGATATGCACATGGAGACACACCTTCACCTAATAGTCATTTCCAACCTTGCATTACCGCTTTGAGCAGTGCCAATCAATGTTACCGAGAAGTCATAAATGCTACCCAAAATTCAGTATGCGTGTCTTTCACGTTAAGACATTAGATATTCGGGTTAAATATGCCATTTCAGGTTTGAAATTGCATATTAAACCTCAGCAGTTATGACGAAAGTGGCAATGCAATCTCGGCAGGGGTCCTACCAATGGCGTATAATGGTAAACAGCGTAAAACATGAATGTTCAACTAATGACGGCTAACAGACAGGCTGCTTGAGATTGGATGAAATAGCGTGTCACTGTGCCATTTTGTAGCAAGGAACACAGAGTTATTATTTCTCGATAAGTAGTCACAAGCTCCTTCTTGGCAACTGCAATGTTAACTCCCTGATCAACGAACACAGCCATTTTATGCTTGTTTTGGTTACCACATGCAGATCGAAGAATACCGATCCGGCAGATCGGCTTTGAAGCCATCCGTATTGTCCGTACCATGTCCGTGCGCTGTTGGACATCCTGCCTGTACAAGATTAGCAACTCATCACCCATCACTAGAGACCACAACTTTACACAAGCATTCACGGCTTTAGGTGCCTATCAGTGGCCTTCAAAAATGCCGTTTAGGCATTCGTAAACGTGAAACAGTATCCTTCAAAAATATACAAATGCAATGTGTTTTTACTGAAGCCGCATACTGAGGCCAATTTTTTTCAGTTGCTATGATAACAACAGAAAACTCTTGTACTGTGGGAAAGTAGCCTTTGTTGTTGAAAATAAGCTACGCATGCGTCTCCCTTTCTAAAGAATCACGTAAAATGTACCTTGAAACCACACTTCGAGAAAATATACCAAAATCCTGACGAACCAACAAGTTTGCAAAGTTTTTTGGATTGAAGGGTTGTCACCTTTTATTAGCCATTTGTGTGCGCAAAAATGATGGTCAACGTCCGCTAAGTTCCGCGAACCGCGCTGGCACTTCTAATCGCCCGACTAATAAGTTCCATCTGGAAAGCTACAATGTGTGCCGCAGTGAACCTTTCCTACTTTTTTTACAACAGTGAATAAGGAAACCCACAAAACAGATTTTAGTCTTGGAATGGCTCTCCCGAGCACTGGCCGCGGATATATTCTGGACCTCAGAAATGAGCTCAGCCTTCTGAGCGAAACTCGCGGGCAAATTCGAATTTGCTAAGTGCTTGTTACAGAAAATATGAATTAAGCTTATAAATTCTGCAAAGTCACGTTGTCGTGTAGAGTGGTGTAGAATATTCTGGGCTGCGGCGCCGGCGCAAAAGTGGTAATACCATCGAAGTATTTTAGTAGCTGCGCCCTTGGCCGAGTTCCTCATAAGGTAACTGTGGGCTCTGGAAGAAAAGGCACAATCGGTAACTGTTCCTTGAAGGCACGAACGTGCCTGGAACGCTTACTCGAATGAGAACTCCTTTACAGAACAGCACAATCTTTCAGCTCCACACAACAACGATGAAGCCCAGGAAAAGTACAGTGAAGCGCAATAATTCTTGGTAAAACAATGAATTCTTTAATGAAGCTTTCCTTTAGCAACCATTCATTACATCCCTTTTGAACATCAACGTCACGCAAGATCCTATGCAACTACCTATAGAGCTATGCAGCAAACGGCCTTGAAAGGTTACTCGGAGGGGCAGATGACGCCTGTGGAAACGCCCTTGTTTCGAGAGTTCGGCGCACGTTAAAAATTCCCCGGGGGTCAAAATTAATCAAAGCCCTTCACTAGGACGTGCCACACAGTCTATGTGTAGCGTTGATGCGTCAAACCCAAGAAGGTTGTATAAAACGTCTGGAGTGGAGATGGCTCTGGAAAACTGACGTCAACTTCCGCCATCTTGCCTTTGGCAAAAAACTCGCTCCGTCGCAGCAGCCCCACAGCATCAGTCGCGTTCTGCTGCCTCCCTCCACCAGCTGTACGTCGGGCGGTGTTGCGTGGTCGACGTGTGCATTTATAACTTGGTTTGTCATAAATATTCTTTGGACGCTACAAAGGTGCCAAAATCAGCAATGGTGTGCTCGTGCGTCGCATTCGGCTGCGACAATCGCGGGAAGAAGGCGCCGAAGATCACCTTGGGCTCTGTTCGTTTGTGTCTCGCGAGTACTACAGCGTTTGTCTAAGTGTACACTTGCCCGACTATTTGTGCAACATGTTGCCGATCCACCTACTTCTTTACGCAGATATGCAAATGTTTTCCCTCGTAGTTGCGGGTGCGGTGATCATTAGTCGTCTGACTGTGCGAAATCACTAATTTGTTTAATACTATTAGAAAACATTTGACGCACTGTTGAACAAACTTTAACATTTGTTCATGTCATTAGTGTGGAAGCAGAAATTGCGGGACACATGTGTCCCGCAATTTCTGCTTCCGCACTAACTTATATGCAGAGTGTTTGCTCTCGATATATACCGGGTGATCAAAATTAAGTCTAGAGTTTTTTTTTCATTGAGGCACTTCAATTTACGGGGCGACAACCTCTACAATGAGGTTATGTGCCCTGGTGGACACAGAGGTAGGGGAAATTATTGATGTCAGTGGCTTACTTACATTTGTAAATTAACTTTTTAGTGGCAGGCCCAAACAGGCATGCTTGTATTGAAAAGTTAGACGCTATCGTGTTTCTACGCAGTTTCATCAGGCAGAAATTCTTCTTGCGCCTGCCAACTGCAAAGTTTAATAGCAGTTCGCATAATTAAGTATGCAGCAAGATAGCGAAGGCCGGCGCAAGGCTCCTCCCTTCTTCTGTGTTTCATTAGCGGTTCCAAGTACCGCGATTGCCATAACGCCAGTCAAGACGGAAAACGGTGCCCGTAATCACTTTGTCCTACGCCTCCACCCCGTTTGTCAACAAATAAAAGCCATTCACAGCAGGCACGTTACAAAAGTGGTGCAGAGAGGGGGGTGGGGGGCTTTGTGCCGGTCCTCACTGTCTTGCATGCTTAATCTTGCGAACGGCAAATTAAACATCGCAGTTCGATGTCGGAGTACGGATGAGATAGAAGAGAATTCTGTCAAGTGACAATGCGTAGAAATACAATTGCGCCTAACCTTTAAAACAAAGTGTCTGTTTATTGCAGCCACTAAAAATATTATTCAGTTTTAGTTAATTAAATCACCTCCATCAAGATCAGCATGTAATGGCCCAACGAGATACATATCCAAGGAGACGAAAGGTCCAACAGTCGATATTCTGTCTCGTTGGGTCCTTTTGCCTCGTTAGACATTCAGACTCGATTGGACCTTTCGTCTCGTTGGACCTTAGGCTTGATTGGACCTTCGTCTCGGTAGATCTTTCGTCTCGTTAGACATTCAGGCTGTCCGTATTATATGAACGCCAGAAGCATTCTACAATAACCTTCACTACCCATTTCACAAAATAATAGCGAGAACGTCTGTATTTCAGGTGCGAGTATATAACTTCGTTCCTTAAGTACACGATAATTTAAATTTTATATACACCCGGCGTTGTCATTTCCACGTGGTCAGGAAGTATTTTTCCAAACAACAGCTTCACGAAGATGAAAAGACTAGTTTACGGGATATATGCTATCACTGTCATATCGACTGAAGAGCGCCACAACAAACATTTTTACGAATGCGCTGGATTCTCCTTTATGCATGTGTGTGCCTATGTTAGGGTGTGCGAGATTGATTGAAATTTCCCGTAGGAAGAAAGAGCCAATCACCTATGTAAAAATAGTACCTTCCTACGAACGAACTCAAGTTCCTTCCCGCTGCATGACACGTGCAGCACTTAAGCTAGCCTACATGAAATCTGCGAACATTCAATTCCTCAATTGTGTGGACTTTGCTATTGCTATTTTTTCATAATCAAGTTTGGTTCGACGGAGTGCACAATTCCCTTTATATCATTCAAATAACTTTATCTATTTCTACCTGGAAGCCTAACTATTTCATAAATATCAGAAATTGCCCCATTTTACTGCGCTGCCTTTCGATCCTGCCCAAGACTGCACAATACTGGCCTCACCAGAGTGAATGGATAAAGCCCGAAAGGTTATGTTTGGTTCATCTGTGATGATTCAACTGTTTTAAGGAACTGAGTAAGCTAACTAACGGCGCGTTATTGACCATCAAGGGCGACAGTGCAGTGTATTTACGCCACCCTTCTACAAAAGTGTTGTTCTCGGGCCTCAATTTCCCAGCAACCGACATTACGCCGTTGGGACGCGGTTCGATGAAAGCCTATCGAGTTCTTCGTTGCAGCTCTAAGACGAGGCTTGGCGATTCATTTTTGTCTACTTCTTGTAAGAGCGGAAGGTACATCCTTGTTTTAGAAATGCGGCGGCACGTTTTAGGCGGTCTGTGGGACGTCTCAACACGAATTCGATTTTTTTATTTTATTTATGACTACTGCAGACCCCACAAGGGGTCCAAGCAGGAGGGGCAGAATCACTGCTGTGTAACAACACTGACAACATAGTGTAAAAATATAGCAACAGAGGAAAAAGAAAAAAAACACACAAAGAGACTCACTTCAACTTTGCAAAAAGATCGATTTCATCTATGCAGCTGATAGCAGATATGGCAGATCATTCCACTCAGATATGGTGCGCGGGAAAGAAGAAAATTTGAACGCGTTTGTCCTGGCACTGTACGGGTTTGTGATGCGCTGTGTCGATGCCGTGTACGTCGAGCTGTCAATGGTTGAATATACTGATCAGGGTTAATTCCAAGTTTGTTGGTCTTGAGGTGGTGAAGAAATTTTAGTCTCTATTTTACGACGTGCTTGCAGTGTTTGGATGCCATGTTCTTTCATTAGATTAGTGGGAGAGTCAGTCATGCGATACTTAGAGTAGATAAATCGAACAGCCTTGCGCTGTATCATTTCAAGAGCCCGAATGTTTTTTTTGCTTGTGCGGGTTCCAGACTGAGCATGCGTATTCAAGTTTTGGTCTTACCATCGATGTCTATGCGAGTAGTTGATTACTTGGCGGAGCCAATTTAAATGTTATGTCGAAGAATGCAAAGTTTTGCGAAATGAAGAAGTGCAGATGTTAGAAACGTGTTCGTTCCAGCTTAATTTGTTTTTAATCGTGACACCAAGGTACGTATAAGCAATGACCTCGAAAGCGGTTGTCCTGGAAGCTCGTACGAAAATGACAAACTATGTTCTTTTTTGTAATTTTTATAAAAAGGATTTTTTTCCGCATTTAACTGCATATTTTCACTTTGTGCACCATGTATGAACGTTAAGAAGGTTTGAATTAAGTTTGATTTGGTCCTCGGGGCAAGTGTATTATTTCGTTAAACAGAAATACAATCGTCCGCAAACAATCTGATTTGAACTGGATGAGTGATTGTATTTACAAATATCATTGATATATATTAAAAACAATAAGGGATCTAGTACACTGGCCTTGCGGTACACCGGATGTTACAGGTAAACATTTCGAACAACCATTTTCAACACTGACATATTGCATGCGGTTGGATAGATAGGAAGAAATCCAGTTTGTTATGAACGCAGGAAGTCCGATTGACTGCAGTTTGCGCATAAGATGTGCGTGGGAAACAAGGCCAAAAGCTTTTCGGAAATCTAAGAAAATTTCGTCTACCTGGAAATCTAAGAAAATTTGTCTACTTGTCAAGGACCTTGCAAAACTGAAACAATAGATGGTTAGTTGGGTGACAGTAGAAAAACCTTTTCGGAAGCCATGCTGGAAGGGAGATAATAAACCCGTTATCGTTAAGAAATTTAGTAATATAGTTAGCTATAATGTGCTCCGAAATTTTGCAACAAGATGACGTAATGAAAATGGGACGATAATACCAGGAATCATGGAGTCGCCCTTTTTAAACACAGGTGCAATACGTCCCAACTTTTCAGTCAGCAGGTAAGACACTACACCCGAAATTAATGAAGCATTGAAAACTGCTACAAGAAAACGTGATAACATTTCAGCGTATCGAGAAAGAAACGTGTTCCGTATCCCATCAGGGCCAGTTGATGCCTCGTTTTTAAGTTAAGCAGCATTGAAATAACACCCGACATGTACACGATATCAGTATTAGCTCTGCAAAGAGGAACAGGTTCAGGCATTGGCTCAGTAACTAAGGAAAAGACACTATGAAAATAGGTGTTGAAATGGTCAGCGATGTCCGCCTTCTCAACGAGGAGCGCGTCGCCATGACCTATTTTTCGATGGGTTTCTTTTGTTGGACAAGAATTCCAAAATTTTTGTGGGGCAGATTTAATAAAGTTGGGCAACTTGTGTTCAAAATATTTACGTTTAGCAGTTGCCATGGCTTGATTGAGGGCTAGTGGCTTGAATAATGTCACGAGACGACGCTCCTCGCTTCAGGCGTTTTAATTTCCTTTTCAAATGTATATATAACGTCTTTTTCCCCTGTCCGGAACAAAATTATACATACAATTCAAGTACA
>JABSTR010000724.1:0-50788 GCA_013339765.2 Haemaphysalis longicornis | reverse complement strand
CTACTTCAACAGCTGGCCCCCAACCAAGGATCAATACCCATTGTCTGTAAAAGTTGAACGGCCGTGGGTTGTTAAAGGTTGAACGGCCGCCGGCCAAAAAAGGAACGGCAAGACGACTGCAAGGTCTGGCGGCCCGATGGGCAGTTGTAGGCCCCTTGGTGGTGCTTTGGTCAAGGTGAAAGGTGAGCAGCTGTTCAGCTTAAATCAGATAACTTTCAGCACACGGCCACGGCCCACTTTTGAGTACGGGCTTTACACTCTGATGGAGCAACGGCCGAGCAGAAATTACCCGACCAGAGATGGACAGCTTATGCTTAGCCGTACATGCTTGTGCTGCTTGGGTAGACCCTCGAAATCTGAGCTCGAGTGCTGAAGTCAGGACGGATGTAAAGATAACATACGTCTTATAAGCCTACTGAAAATTATCGTTCGAATGGCAACAGCCTCTAGGATGGTCTGTAGTTGGACAGTCTGGCACGCCAATGATTTCCGGGCAATGATGGCCACACCGCCTGAGGATGTGCCACCACCATCTCTGTCCCTCCAAAATACCGTGTAACTATTCAAGATATTTGTGTGCGTGCAGTTTAAATAGGTTTGCTGGAGACACATAACACTTGGCTGATTGGAGATCAGTAGCTCATAGACATCATCAAGATTTTTAAGAAAGCCTCTGCAGTTCTATTGCATGATATTTTTTTCCCCTTATTGAAGTTTAGAGCTACTGGAATATGTGGCCGTTTATGTGTCGGCTTTCGGTGCTTGAACTCTTGGAAGAAGTTTTTCAATTTTCTCTAATGAACTGGACGCCTTAGCCCGTTCCTTTGCTGTGGCGCATGCTGCAACGGGTCGACGTTCATGTCGCAATCTGAAGGCAAGGGGGTGCCCAGCGGACTGGCCCGCCTAGACTTAGACTTGGCACTTTTCCCGGCGCCCTTCGTTGCATCCGCGACCACAGAGGGCGTCAGGAGCACATCAGGTGGCAGCGGGGGTGCGGCAATGGTGGGAAAAGCCGAGGGTGCCTCCGTCTCTATCTCCTCCGTGCCCTCGCGTGTGGTTTGGGCTGGTGGAAAGGAAGCAGTGGATGCCGCCGCATCCCCAACTGACGTGGTTTCCACCACAGCCACTGCTGACTGAGCAGGCGGATTGGTGGCGGGTTGGACCGCCGGAGGCATGCGGAGGGAGGCGGGGGCGGGACCAAGTCCGACTCACGCTACTGGGTCCCCGCCGAAACCAGACGCCCCTCCGCTTCCCGGCGAGCCGCATCGGCGTACCTCCCCAGGGTGAAATAGGCGAACCTTTTTTTGCGCCTCTGGAAATTTTCTGGTTCACTTTCAAGGCAATACTTTGTTACTCTTTTTTAAACTTTTCACAGCTTCTGGAATACGCAGCGCGCGGCTCCTGGCAGTTCGGACAGGTGAAGTGCTCGGATACACAATCATCGGTTGGATGATCTTGGATTGCACATTTTGCGAACGTCAGTTTACCACGAAAAGAGGTTGCGCCGTGGCCAAACCGCTGACACTTGTAGCAGCGGCGTGGGTTTGGCCCGTATGGTCGGACCGTGCCTCTCACAGAGCCTGCCTTGACAAACTCAGGGAGTGTTGAGCGCTCAAAGTTCAAGAAGGTGTGTTTGGTGAGTATGATTTGGTCCTTTTGACATATGGTTATTCGCCTCACTGCCGTCACGCCCTGATCAAGAAGGCCCTCAAGCAGATCGGCTTCGGTTTTACATATAAGATCCGGGTCAGACATCATGCCTTGGAAGCTTAAGGCTGAGTGAGCGTGATCATGATGTCAACATTGACCATGCGCTTTTGTGCAAGGAGGTTAGCGGACTGCTGTTTGTTGTCTACCTCAATCAGGAGTTCTCCCGTTTTAGGTTTCTTAGCCTGCCTTGTACGACTTGCCGACCGGGCTTTCAAGATACTTATAAACACGGACTGGGAAGTGATTTGATTAGCTTTGTCTTATCAAGGGATTTCATGATCAGAAAGCGCGAGAAATTACCGGGATTTGGGAGCGAGATTGCTTGCAACGAAGAAAAACATACTTCTGTGCAGCCCCTTTTCAGGGACCGATCACGTTTGGAGGGGGGTTTGAAAATACTATACAGAATGTATAGAAGCAGGGGACGGGGCTACTTTCTTCCGCAGCTTTACCCTGATAGCTGAGGAGGTCTCGGAGCTCCCTGCCTGGTAAACAGAACGGCAGCCTGTACGCCGGAGCTTGACCTGGGCTCCGACGGCGACCGTTTCAGGTTTCTACCCTTCAGATTTAAGCCCATCACCACGGTAGGTTACAGCTTATGTTGGGGGCTCGGGGTCCGCAGTGTCCCCAACACTGTCGCCAAGATTGCTCAAGGTGCCCCGTTAATGTATGCGAGGACCTAACCCAGCTGAACAAGAGCGTCCTACGTGAACAGTTTGTGTTGCCAACTATAGAAGATACCCTGGACGTTGTCGGTGGGCATATACTTCTCCAATTTTGATGCCAATGTCGGATCCCACCAGGTTAATCTGGTAAATAAAGCCCGGCGCTGACACCTTTTATCAACCACTTCGGTAGGTACTGCTTCCAGCAACTGCCTTTCGGTATCAGGTCTGCCACGGAATACTTTCAAAGCAAATGGCTGAAATCTTGGCAGGCCTCCCGGCGGTCGTGAACCTAATGGACGACAATTTGGTTTACGGAGCAACGAAACAGGAACAAGGCATACGGCTGCACGCAGTACTCGAAAGGCTCGTTAAAGCTGGCGTGAAACTAAATCGGGCAAAGTGTCCCTCTTTTGTCCCTCAGGCAGCGTTTTTAGGCTACGTGGTTGATTCTTAAGGAATCAGGTCAGATCCCAAAAAAGCTCACGCCATAAACGAGATGGCTCCGCCATCAAGTGTTACGGATGTACGCTGGTTGTTCGGCGTGATAAACTATCTGGCCAGGTTTGTGATCAATTTCGCTGACGTATCAGCACCACTCAGGAGTCTGCTCTTGAAAGACCGAAAATGCCATTGGGGCCCACCTCAGCAAAGGGCGTCCGAGGTTTTAAAAGCATGGAACACCTCGGCGCAATGCCTCGCAAAATTCGACCCCAAGCTGCGCACCAATGTGTCTGCCGACGCATCGTCAGTCGGGCTCGGCTGTGTGCTGATTCAACTGCAGCCGCACGGGGAAAGGCGGCCCGTTGCATATCACTTTCCGTCATAAACACCAACGGAGCAACGGTACGCACAAATATACAAGAAAGCACTGGGGCAGCCGTGGGCGGCAGAAAGGCTTGAGTGTTTTAAATGCAGAGCATTTCTTTAACTCGCAGTGTCACCCGTCGTCCCTCGGCGTTGTCCGCAGCCAGCCAATAGAGAGAAGAGGGGGAAAACTACCCCACATCCTCCTCGCTCTCACCAACAGGTGCGGGCGCGCATGCGTGTGCTCCGGCGCTGAAAGAGGCGTTGCAGCAGCGGGTGCGCGCGCGTAGTGGCGTGACGGTGGCGCGATAGCGCGCGGCTGCACTCCAGTCACTCCTGCGCTCTCTTCCGCTTCGCTCGTCGGTCCAACCATACGTGATGGAAGCAAGGCCTTCAACCAGTACTGCTACGCAAGCCAACGTCAGCGTAACGGTACCGGTTCAAGACATCGTAACATCGTCTTCGTCGGCAGCAGAAGACAAGGCGGCGAGGCGGCGCGCTGCCGACGCCGAACGCAAACGTCGCTACTACCAACTACCACAACCGGAGCGACGTGAGCGACCCCGAATGCTCTGCATTTACTCGTGTCCCTCGCGCGGGGGCATGCGACGGGGGCACGTTTTTTTTTATAGGGCTGGAATTTCAATTTGAGACCGACCACAAACCTCTCGTATCGCTGCTGGGGCAGTCTCTGATTGATGTGCTGCTCCCTAAAATTAAAAGGTTCCAACTAAGGCTCATGCAATTTTGCTTTTCGGTATCTTATGTCCCAGGAAAGTAGATTGGTACCGCCGACGCTCAATCCCGGGCACCGTCAAGGGAAGCTCGTTGAGAGATGGGAAAACTAGATTGCCGCGAAAAGTCGAGCCACGCAGAAAGCTGTACCAGCGAACTGAAATTTCCAGCACTCTGGAACGAAAGAATATAGCGAAAAAACGAGAAGAGACTTGTGAACAACTTCGCTGGTATTGTAGGGCAGGCTGGTCCTTTTGCGCAAAAGTGAGCAGTTGGCTGAGTCCCTACTGGTCGAAAAGAGGAGACACCCCAATATGTGACGACATGCTTCTGCATGGGTCTTATTTCGTAGTGCCCCAGTGTACAAGGAGTGAAATGCTCCGTTCATTGAATGAGGGACACCAGGGCCTTGTGAAATGCCGCGCAAGGGCCCAGGAATCGGCTTGGTGGCCAGGTCTCAGCGCCGAGGTGGGAGCTTTCCTTAGTATTTGTCGGGACTGCGTGATGCTGCGTGTTCAGAAAGCCAAACCGACGATGCAATCAGTCTCCCAGCTTGCCTTGGCTAAAGCTAGGAGCTCATCGTTTCTACTTACGCAGAAAAGACCACCGTGTGATTGCAGGCTTCCGGCGGTCATTGCACAAATGAAGAGCGTAGTTGCCAGACACGGGATTCCAGAAATTATTATGACTGACAACGGTCCTTAGTTCATGTCTGCACAATTTGCTGCGTTCGCGGCCAGTTACGCTTTCATGACGTCACATCCAACCGCAGTTACCCGCAATCAAACGGGCCTGCCCAGCGTACGGTACCTACTGTAAAACGACTCTTATAAACGTCGGATGACCCCTACCTAGCCCTCCTTGCTTGCGTAAAGAGACTCCCCTGGCCCATTGAGCACAAATCCAGCCCAGTTACTGAAGGGAAGACGCTTGCGGTCGACGCTCCCGGTGCATTCGAAGGAACTTGTAACATTAAAGGCTCTTGGTTTCAGGAGCCTACAACACACAGAAGATGAAGTTCAAAATAACCAAAGGCTCGAGTACGACCATCGCCATGCGGCTGCCTCCTTGCCACCCCTCGCACCAGGAAACCGGGTGTGGATAAAAGACTGGAAAAAGCCGGCTACGGTGTTGATTTAAGCCCTGACGCCTCGGTCTTATCGGGTGCGTGCCAGTGCCGGAGTGGTGCTGGAGAGAAACAGGCGGACATTGGTTAGGTACAGCGAGAAAACCAGCGGGCATGACCTGCCTTATGACTTTGCTGCCACTTCCAACGCTACTGTGGAATCCGAAAAGGACAACACCTCGTCCAAGCCTTCTACGCTGTATCTAACGCCGGCCACTCCATTGAATAAACAGAGGCCGGCTGGCTATGTGACATGATACGGTCCCGAAATACCGCCACAGCAATATGGCTGCAGTTCATACGTGTGCTTATTTTGTTGGGGCTTCATCGATTACTTTTGTGTTGTGTTGAAACCCTCAAAAAAGGGAAGATGTCGTGTTATCTGTTATCTCTGTTGTGGCCGAGCACCGGGGTGCTCGGGCTGAGGTAACGTCACTGTCTGAATTCTATAGAACGCGCCTGTCAAAAAAACAGAGGGTTTTTTTTGGTTGCGGCTACATAGGAGTGGCGTCAGTCTTTTGCTTGCATCACCGCTCCCCAAGGAGCGGACACGAGAGAGAGGAGTGGAGGCAAGCGCTGTCTGCCTAAAGTACAATAGGGACCAAGTAGTGCGGTGCGCAAGCCCTCCACGGGATCTTTCATAGAAGACTTGTAAATGCAACCGTCCTTTTGTAACCATTGATGGGGTATTTATACACCGTTATGTACTAATATGGAGTAATGAAGAATAAAGATAACAAGAATGTGCTCAATTAGCATCATCTCGTGTGAGCGAATGGGTGCAAAAAATGTAGGGGTAGCTAGACCTCAAAAACCGAAGCAATGACGATACGTTAACAATGAATCTTTTCTTGTGGGTTCCTAAAAGCACAATTTGATAGATGAGAAGTATACATATATGTTGGCATTCATTTGTCTAAATATTTGAGAAGGAATAAACAAGCAGCATCCCTAACAAACAACCCTAGTCTCAAGATATTCTCTATAAAACTTCTCTATAAAAGTAGCTCCATGTGTGACTATGCCTTTACAAAATTGTTCTCTCCCGAATACCTCGTTGCCCTCGTAATTGAAAATGAGATATTCTGGAGGCTTCCAGGGACTAAGCGGCTTTAGCAATTTGATAATTTAACTTCCCCACCCTATTAAGAGGTTATCTGCCAGCAATCAGTGAACGCGGTAAATATTTCAGGCTCAAGTTTTTATTTCAGCACTGCATGATTGCCTTGAGTAGAATGAAAAATTTGGTAATCTCATTCATATTGGCGTCACGACAATAGCTTAGTGACTTCAGTTTCCACAATAACTTCTTTACATTCTAATTTTTCTTTATGGTAGTATAAAAAAGGTTGCTAAACAAACGTTATCACATCCAGCATATCACTGAGTCTTTTAAGTTACCAATAATTTATATTTTGGTTAGATTCGGCAATTACAGCGGCAGTCCGAAGTAGAATTTTTCGTAATATACCTAACTTTACGAATACATTCACAGCATTTGCTAGCTGTTAAATTAGGGATAATAAGTTTTGTACTTTCTTTGGACTTGTGGTGTTCAAAAACACTTCATCGTATTGCCTTTTACTATTGTCAAACATGCACATATTATTTCACGCTTCGCCGTCACCTTCCAACCTCGCCAGAGGTTAAGCTGGCGTGGCCAATAGGTCGATCAAAATAGCTAACTGTAAAACCAAGTGGGAAATGATATATCTAAATTGTGAGAAAAAGTAGCGCCGTACATCAGTTTACAAGTTTTCAAAGGTAGGAAAAATATGTGTATTCGTCATTGCGACGGTGGTTTATCTTTAGACCCTAACGTGCTACATGAAAAGTTAAAAACTAAAAATACATAAAAAGCCCTATTGCGATAGGGCTTTTCTCTAGTGAACTACACATCTCTAGTCAACTACACTTACGATCGCAATAGTTTCTCCCGAGACTTTGTGTACACCTATGCTCGATGTTAGCAGCAAGATTTCTTCAACCCGTGCACCATAACTTGGCAATGACCAAACACCAAATTACTATAAGCTTAGTTTTACAGTTTGACGTCATGCATGGTTGGAAGGAATATAAGCTTTGGCACCATACTTTTCTTGTATACGACCCTGACATTCTAAATTTCTTTTCGTATTTCCAATCTAGGGCAAAGTGGTTCATAAATCTAAATTTTATGGAAACAATGCTGCCTAAATTCACGTTCTACCGTAGTGGATATATGGAGTCCTGTTCACGGTTTTTCGGCTTGGTGGCATCCTACAAATGCATTTGGGCTAAATAAGACGCAAAGACAGATATTTCCTACTTGTGTAAGATTGAGCGCACAGATGCTCTGTTAAGGCAGTTGAGGTGCGACGGCTGGCCACTCATTCTGGTGAATCGTATTTCCAGCGGTTGAGCAGAGGGGCCCTAGGCCGCGAAGTCGCTTGGTCAGAGGTGACATTATAATTACATGGTCTGCAACCTTTTTGTTTTTGGCGTCTATATAATGTGCTTCCAACACATCTACTCTTTTGGTACAGACTATACGCACTGAAATTTTGAGCGACATTTAGGGAACGTCGTGCGCTTGTTTGGTAGCTATTTCATGAGACAGGGAAAACTACGGAAAGTGCAGCACAGGTACCATTGATTTCTTGAGGCGAAGCGGGTTCCACCTGGTGGCATGCGGAAAAGAAATCCATACCTAAATTGCCGTTGGATGTGGCTGTCACAGAGACACGCGTACAGATAGGAACGCGTTTACTAGTGAGTATGATATCTAAGCCAAGCATTTGCAGCGCTGCCGCCTGCATGTAAGCATTTTGTTTAAAGCTAGGCCAAGCGTTTGGGGTCTTCATCGGAGAAATCATTCCAGGTATGTGAGTAGAAGCTGGAACCTCCGGATGGGTGCCCAGGTTTTTCAATATATTGGACATAAAGGCGGCTGTTCGTGACTGATAAAACTGGATTTCCACAACGCGCCAAAGCTGATTGGAAATTGTGCGTGTAGTTCGTGGAAGCCGTACACACATTGGCATGGTTTCAGTGTTCTGCTGTACACCAAGGTAATTTTGTAGCATGATGGGCTTCATGCAATCTACACCTTTAAGATTCGTTTGGAGATATAAGAGAGCACTGTTAGGTTGTACGAGGAGGTCTTCGTAAATAGCGTCACAAAGTGATAATCACATATTGACGCAACAACTAAGGGCACTGTTGAAAGTATGCCCTTGAACACGGCAGAAGATGTTTGCTTCTTTATGGGTACAATGAAGCGATGTCCATGTCATGGTTTTCGAAGGCAGTTCTGGGAAGCTTGCGTTATTTCACGAATTGTAACGGAGGTTGCCGGGCATTGTCAAGTGAATTGAGAAATCTAGTTTCGTGACTGCAATAGCGGCGCAGCAGTATAGTGATGGCTGTTGGCCACATCGCAGGGGAGAGTTCGGAATTTATATATTAACAGTCTCAACTGTGTCAGACAATATGTAGGCTGAGGCAAAACATTCTATTACAGATACAGTCTGCGGTCATGGAGGTTTCAAAGAGTCGTTGGATAGATCACTAGGAACCGATCACCGAACGCCCGGGGTCAGTGCACAGCGGCGATGTCCACCAAGGCCCACATTGTACAACGATGGCTTACTTTCTCATCGCAAATTGGCGCTCCTGGCATTTGTAAAGGTAGAGTGATTCAATAGTATATGCGCAAGCAACGCCTGAATATGCCATTATGATGCGTGTCGCTTCACGCAGCAAGCAAAAACTCATTGATGTTCATGAATACGCAGTTGTTATGTGCAGGCAAGTGTGCGTGCTTGTCTTGTATAATGGGCAGCCACATTATCAATGCTGATGTGGTCCTTTCGGATGCCAGGAAGCTTGGTGAGTTAAGCAATTGTGATTGGGACCACACAAGAAGCGAGGCAGGTGTAGCTACAATTTCGCTGAGGAGCAGAATGGGTCGTTGTGAGTCACGCCTGGGCACTTTGCTAGACTTCAAAACTGGCATCATTAGTATCAGATTCCACTGTGGTACAAGGCGGCTGGTGCATCAAAAACAGTTGATTCGCTATGTTCGCCTGAAAAAAGAGAGTTCGTAAAAGAACTGATATTACAAAACAAGATAACCTACCTGCCGCAGATCAACCGTCTAATGTAGAAATTATCGTAATACACTTAGGAAGCTTTATACATATTATTCTAACCAGAAATGGCAATAGCATACGCTTGATCTTTTAATAAAAATGCGTAGTCAAGTCCACAATAAAAGGCGGCAAAAGCGAATGTTTTGTGACAATCGGTACACAGTGAATGCTCCAATCGAACACTATGTGCACCAGAGTTTATCGGATAGCGCTGCACACACAGTGGACGCTCCAATCAAAAACTATGTGCACCTAAATGTATGGAATAGTGCTGTAAGGCTTGGCAACTTGGGCAACAAATGGGAGGTGCTACTGCAAAAACCTTTAGTTCACGGTAATCGGATTATAGGTATGAGGACTTTAGCATCTGTTTGTGCGGAAATGACTTAGGTTACTTAAGATGTCCACGTGCCCTTCCCATCCTCGCTTTTGGTATATATGGGGCTTTGGGCGCACTAACGATGGCAAAAGAAGTACAGCAGATATTTTCAGTGAAGGGGGCATTGAGCTTGGCCACCACATTCCTGTGGGATATTGTACCTGTGACCAGTATCGAGTTTAACAGGGTAGGTGCCAATCAATCGAAAGGACAAAACACCCCCGCAAGGTAATACGGATGGAAATAAGAGCCAAAAAATAGTTTGTGGCAGCTCAGACTCCTGGCTATAAACTTCGTGATATTTAACCTTCCCGTACAAGATCTGGCTTAAACATGAACTGAAAAACTTTGCTTTTCTCAAAATGTGATTTTTGGCACTTCCTTTTCCGCTAACAGTTTTAACTTCGAAATGAATAATTCTTTTTTAATAAAACTTCGCCGGTTTTTTATCTTTATTACCGTTCTGTGCAATAAACTAGATTAAAAAAAAACGGATGGTAGGTTTTGATGTAATGACGATGTATTTCAATAAATGCAGACAAAAATACACATTTTTCTGTTTTTTTTTGTTTTTCACTATACCTTCATTTTATATTATTGGATGGCAAAGATCCTAGTTATTTGCACAGAACCTTTAATTGAACACGTATCTACCAAATATTTTGCGATTCATAAAAATCATTCAAGGGTCACGAATAATCGCGTAATGCCCAAGTTATAGGCATTTTGTGTCAATAGAAAGCATCTATTACAATATTTTCACTATTTTTAAATAAAAAAAATAAAAAACGGTTCTGTTTAAGATACATCAGAAATGAAAATTTGCCGATGGAAATTGAACAAGTTTTTAAAAAAAGTTGTGGCATACCTCAAAGATCTCCGAGGTGGTCCAAAGTAATCCGGAGCCTTCACTACGACTCGCCTCATAACCCGTGTAAGGTCGTGGTGGTAAATATCATAATCAATCAATCAAATACCCAACGTCTTTTCAATCAAACAACGCCTCGATTTTCCGATATTTCAAATATGGGGAAAAATTCTAGTCAAGAAATATTTTACACACACAAAGGCGGGAGAAACAAAGGACAAAGGTGCAGAAGTTTGCCGAATTTAGATATGAAACGTGCTATACGAGGGAGGCTCGGTGAACTGTGGCAGCATTAATGGAGCCAAGAATCACATAACAAACTGCATAGAATAAAATCACACATACCAACATCATCGATACACGATAGTATCAAATGACCTAGGAGATATCACATCGGGAAAAAACACGATATCTCGTAAACCTGAACCGCCACGTGCCGATACAAAGTCTAAAGTTCAAGATAGGAACAGCATTTCCTTTTCCAGAAGGGAAACTGATGCCTCACTGATACAAGCACCTCCTTTCTTTTTGATCTTGAACGCTTCAAAGATTTCCCGCTCTCTTCGTCCAGGATACCGCGCGAGAATCGCGCAGTCATGGAAGAGGGGTTCGCAGCCGCAGGAAGCGCAATGCGTTGCCAAGGTGGTACTTGATGACGTCCTTACATTGTTGGCATGCTCCCTCAGGCGATCATTGAGGCAGCGGCCTGTCTGCCCGATGTAAGTGCGGCCACACGGTGACAAAGGAATTTCATATACGACGTTTTGCACACATTCAACATAGCGTGTCATGTGATTTTTCCCGCACGTGCTTGCCTTCGGTGTTTCAGCATTGACCCGCTTGCACAATCGGCCCAGTTTTTTAGGTGCAGAGAATACCAGCCGAACATCTGCCTTACTTACAATCTTCTTGAGGGCATGGCTGACGGGCCCGTGGACGTACGGAATTCCCAGCTGTGTTTTTTGTCGCTACTTCTGAGGGCTCTTCTCTGGAACTCTTGAGGTAAAGCGCGCGCAACAACCTCGACGCTAAAGCGCACACATAGGTCACTCGGGTAGCCGGCAGAGTTCAGGCGGCGGACCTGGCATCGAACTGTGTTGTACCTGATGAGGACAGGACCTGTTGAGAGCATTTGCAAGAAACCCCATGGCAACTCCCCTCTTGACAAGCTTGCTGTGCGCCGAACTGAACGGTAAAGGGCCCTTTTGGACTAGGCGCATATTCCCAGCACGTGTGCTCATTACTGAACGTCAACGCAAGGTCCAGGAACCTCAGCTGGCCGTCAGAGGGAATTCCATGGTTAGAACACATGCTCCAGGAGGGGACTCAAACGTAGCAAAAATATCTTGAGCCTCTTCGTTGATCGCTTTTGTCAACCTCAAGATCACCAGGAAATCGTCAACAAAGGCGAAATGTTTTTGAAAACACCATGTTGAGGAAATGACACTCTGCAACTGCCTGTCCTACGCTGGCAGCACAAAATCGCTCAATACTGGGGCCATGGCACGCTATGTTGAATGTGTGCAAAACGTCGTATATGAAATTCCTTTGTCACCGTGTGGCGCACTTACATCGGGCAGACGGCCGCTGCCTCAATGATCGCCTGAGGTGGAGCATGCCAAACATGTAAGGACGTCATCAAGTACCACCTTGGCAACGCATTGCGCTTCCCTGCGGCTGCGAACCCCTCTTCCATGAGCTGCCGATTCTCGCGCGGTATCCTGGGACTAAGAGAGCGGGAATTCTTTGAAGCGTTCAAGATCAAAAAGAAAGGAGGTGCTTGTATTAGTGAGGCATCAGTTTTCCCTTCTGGAAAAGGAAATGCTGCTCCTATCTTGAACTTTAGACTTTGTATCGGCACGTGGCGGTTCAGGTTTACGAGATATCGCGTTTTTTCCCGATGTGATATCTCCTAGGTCATTATCGGTCCTTCTGTTGTTTTCCTTTGTCTACATATATGTTTTCTGCTTCAATAAAGCGCTCAGTTGTTCGTCAGCGCTTGTGTTTAGTCTTACCTTTCTTCGTCCCGTCGTTTGCGCTGTTTTTCTTAGTTTAACAATGTACCAACTGGCCCGTCAGCATACCCTTCTCAAACACGTCAGCGATAAACACGATGGGCTCAAAGAAGTGTCTATTTGCAGATTGCTAATAGCCCACAATCACGCTACACATGCGAATCTTTTGTATGGTACACTCCCACCAGTTTGTCACAAGTGTGGGGAACGACTTTCCGTGCTCTATGTATGTCTTGAGTGCACATCCTGCAATGCCACGAGAAAATGCCGCTTTCCTAAAATCTACACATAAAACATCTCACTACACCCCTCACTTTGTCTAGGAGATGAACCAATGTTTACTTACAATTGTGTTCTAACCTAACACAACCTTCTTGAAATTGATATCCCACCGGTTGTGACTTGAGACCCTCTCATCCTTGAGGGAGGTCCTGATTATTGTTTTGCTCACACTGGGAGCTCCGCTAGCGCATCGCCCTCTGAGGCTCAAGGTGATGTCACGTCGCAATCACAATCTTATTTTACTCATCATTAGGAGCGTCGTAATGTTTTAGTCTACGGGCCCTCTACACCCATATATATATTTTGCGAATTCTTAATTAAGAAGGGCGACGGATGGGGCACTGCCACAAGTTCCATTCTTATTGCACAAAAAGATAAAAGAAGCCTGCGCCCCCTCGGCACCTTTTTGGGCAATAAGGAACTTGTGTGGGCCCCATCCGTCGCCCTCCTTAATGGGTAATTCGCCTGTGTTGAAGATAGCTATCAGTGAAAAGGCGGTAAATTTCTTGGCATGGCAATGTTCGGTGGTGATGTTATAGATCTGCCAACATTCGCGCGGATCATCTTTCGGTTGTTGCGGCACATGTGATTGCTGATTCCTTCCCGGTTGTTCTTGAATTACGCGAGTATTTGTGCCTATGATGCCCCACAAGGGGGCGCTCTGTCGAGATTTTCCACTTCTGATTTCATTAAACTCAGTTGTTAGTAAACCCTTGTCCTGTGTAGTTCTCTTTGTCCCGCGTTTTCGGCGCTGTTAGTTACCATGTTTCCATTAGCCAACTCCCTCCGAAACATATTTATTTGCTAGAAAGTAAGCTTCACTTTTTGAATGCCTAATGGGTTTTCAATTCAAATTCATCGGCAACCTTCAAGCCTGAAGACCTCGCTCTCGCTATTTCATAAAAAGCCGGTTTGTGGTCGAGCAACTGTGCTAACGTGACGGGCATATGGCATATTTCCTTAAGCCCGCACGTGACCTCACCGAGTTGCTGAGTACGCCCGAAATAGTTAACCCTTGGGGTGTGATCGCTGACGTAGATGTTTAAGTACCCGATTCTTTGTGATTTTGCGCAGTTTTGTATATTCAGCATGCTTAACCTGCTTGATGGGAACTATGTCGGCAAAACAGTAAATATGCTTTTTATATTAATAAGGACTTTCACTTTGCTTTCCAGCTTTATGGGCGATTTCAACGTGTATTTTTTCAATGAGAGTTTTCAGGAAGGATACAATTGGGCAAATGCCACACCTGGCCACTGGAGTAAGTAGTTTAGGCTTGAATATTGTAACCTATTTAGTAGAAGTTTAAAATTCAGGGCAATTTACACTACAGAATTGTGAAAGAGTTATGTGAAACGCTGGAATCGCCTTGAAATTTATAATAACATTATTTGTGTTTTGAACACCAAGATTTTGAACTTGACCGGTAAAGAAACTTGGGTGGCTGAGTCTTTAGCACTTCTCAAATTGACAACTTGTTGTAAGGAAGGAATATATTCCTATTTCACTCGGAAATAAATTATTAGGGCTGAAGTTGAATGAAAGCTACGGAACGGGCTATCGCATCTTGTGCCATTTTCAGAAATACTTATGCGCGCTCATTGCTTTCACCGAGACAGTGTCCCTCTGGCAATTCCTCTTGTCACTGCACTGTTTGTGCAAAGAGAATATGGTTATGCTTTGAAGATGCTGATTGAGCACGAACTGCTAATTTAGCACTTACTTCTTTGAAGAAATGAGTTAAGCTTTAATGATACGTTTAAGTGGGTGTATACCACAGTTGTGTCCCTTCTGCACCTTACGTCGAAGATATAAAGTTGACAATTATTAGTTTGCCTAACTGGAAGCCTATACCAGTACTTCACAAATATTGGCGGGTGGTGGCATAGCTCTAATTAAATCCTACAAACGCGAAATATGTATTTTTTCTTACTTCTATGAAGCCACCCTGGTTCAGTTTCCTTTGTTGCATTTGTGTTAACGTCATTATTTTGTCAAGCAGAACTACCTTTCCTGGATTTCTACGGAACATGAAGCAAAAATTTACCTATCACGTGAAGTCCATTTAAAAAATAAATTTTGCATAGGCATACATATGACATTTCAAAGCTTACTTGAAAAACCCACCTTCACGTTCCCTTTATGTGCATTCATCACAGCCGTCGCAATTGCTGTACATATAGAAAGAGAAATAGATATTATTTTTGTTTGTTGCGGCGCTCCTGTTTTCTGAACTGTACGCAAAATTACGTTCAGCATGTAGAATGCTCCGGCGCTTCCAGGCTACGTTCTCAACTAAAACGTGGCATTCAGAAACAATTAGGCGCAATCACCATTCCTGGTCGTATCCGACAGCTTATCATAAATACAATATATTCTGCAAAAATATCTCGGGGATCCGCACAAGGTTTAATTATTTTTTAGCCATGAAGTAGCATAATTACACAAAACAAAAACAAATTTAGGCGCACACTACACAATACACTACAAATAAAGATTTCATTTTTACTGTAATGTAGCTCTAGTTTGGTATCAATCTGGTTTTTGTTCTTTCAAGTTTGTTCTTATCGCTTTAAAAATTATGGGAAGGTGATATTCAATAGGTAGTATCAAACATTTCTTCGTCATCCAGTAGGTATCAAATTTACATGTGGTGCTAGCCTATACTTTTTAAAACAAGCACTCGCATTTATTAGCAGAAGTTCTTTATGGCACATTTGAGTTGGGCAAGAGTAGACGCACTAAAATCTATTTGCCAGTATGTCTCCAACAAGAACGTTTAGGGATATTCCCAATGCCTAAATGAAATCCTGTTGGCTCCAGAGACGCAATTCATTGCCTATTCGTTTCCTGTAACTACAATTGAAAACGGGGAGACTGCTTCTTGTGCACTTTTTGTTATGCGCTAAATTCATACCCTCGATATTCCGCACATTCCAACTCTTGTAAAACGTCGAATTTCAATCAAAGCTACCGCTATAGGTGGAGCTAATTGCTCCTTTAAAGAAGCTCAGAAGTGATTTATGTGCACCTCCGTTAATGAAAAAACGGAATAACAACGAGTAAACGTCTTCCATTCGTCGACCGTGGTTGTAAAAATGTCCGTTTTTCTCATTTGCCTGCCTCATGTTATAAGGTTGATGTTACTTCAATTACTTTTAAATAGCTGTTTGGGAAACCAGGCCTTGTTTGAAGTCATAGTTTTTCTGTCTCTCCCCTTTCCCTTTCCGCATCTTAATGCCGCAAGCTACTCGGCATCGCAAGAGGCGCCCATGTGGGAAAACAGTCACTGTTGTCGTCGGTGGGAGGTTAACAACCCCGTTGCGTGATATTTTTCTTCGCTGCACTTTCGCTTTCTCAACGATGGGGCACTCAATAGGAATGTTTAAATCAAACACACTTATTGCAAAACGTCTTTTCGTGTCACATAAATACCAATGAAGCATTTCTGCCGCTATCAGATAAATCTAGGCCCCGTGGGACTCAACTTCGAAGGAACTCGGTACAAACACTTCGGCATTACGGAAATGTGGACGGCCGTCAAATTTAGGGGCGGTGAAGCAACTGCCTAACATTACTATCTTCTCAGGATTTTTGAATAGTTACCACCCTTAAAACATTTGCTGTAGGCACCACTTTTTCGAAAATAAAGAAAGGGTGTTCTTTGTAGAGACCGCTCGCCTATTGTTTAGCTGGACATTATTTCAGTCGTTATTACACCAGCTTCCAGCGCCACTTAATATTATGGGCAATATAATAGCAATAAATACTGTCTAAGGTTCTGGCGCCAACAATCTCCTACCCAGGCTGTCTCATTGAAAGTTTTTGCTTGTCATTCCCAGCTTCTGTATATTTGATCAATAAGCGCAAATATTAGATCACTGCCCGTAGCATGCACTTACACCTGTACCACGCAAAGATGTGTCTTGCTTGCTTTTGACCATACGATGCGGGAGTGCTAACGAATATGGGAGCGATAACTGGGCACTCATCTGATATTATACAGATAAAGATCTGAATACCTCTGGTAAACATGCTGCGAATAACACTGGAGATGTATCTCCTTGTCGGACGCTTTTCCATATCGGTATTTTATTTGTCTCCATATCGAGGATCATGGGAGCTGTGAACCCATTGTAAATATCCTCTGGTATTCTTACTTAATCCTCATCGACACCCTGCTTCCGTAATGCTTGAATGACCGCTGAGGTTTCAAACGAGTCAAATGCTTTCTCATATTCTATGAAGTCTATATATAGGAGTTAGTATACTCAGCGCACTTCTCTATCACCAGATTGACCATGTGAATATGGTCCATTGTTGAATTGCATTGAGGGAAGCCTGCTTGTTCTTGAGGTTGACTGAAATGTAAGGTGGCAGATATTCTGTGACCGTTATCTCGGTAAGTACCTTGCATACGACTGACAGTACGCTGACCGGCCTGTAATTTTCAAAGCCTATCATGTCACCTTTCTTATGGATGAGGATGATGTTCGCGTTATTCAAAGATTCCGGTCTAGTATTATGTCTTTGCCTTTTTTTAGAAGGTCTATGGTTATACCGTCTTCACCTGCTGCTTTCTGTCTTTTCATGCCCTGAAACGCCTTCTCTACTTCTTCTTTCTTTATTGGTGGAACATCGCAAGCAACGCTTCTAGGCCCGCTACTTTGTCCCGCTCCACTGTCGCAGGCGTATAGCATGGTGTAGAATTGTACTGTGATTTTTATTATCTCTTCTATATTGTATGTAACGTTACCCTGTTCATCCAAAGGGCGTGCATTCTGTCTCTGCCACGCTTCCCCCTTGTTGCCTTCAAGCTTTTTCTTTTTCAAAGTTTACTCTATGGCCGCCATGTTCTACGCACGAATGTCATTTTATTACTTTTGTTTATCATTACTGACAGGTATGCTAGTTCAGTTTGATCCACCGTATTCGAAAATCATTTAGGGTGTCCGCAATGTCGTCCTTCTGATCGCCTTGAAGCGCGAACTTGTCTTGAAGGGTTATTTGAAACTCCGGCGAACTCTCACTGTCTGACTTGACGCTGGATTTCTTATTTTTAGGAGCTTCGTTATTTCTTTTTTGAGATTTAGCTTTACTTTGCACCTATCCATCCTAGCATCACTGCACCGAATCTTGCTTAGTACCTCCACGTCTCGCACAATACCTGGATTGTCACTCAGAAGGAAGTCAAATTCGTTTTTTGTAATCCTGTCAGGACTTTTCCCAGTCCATTTCCTACTTTTGCGTTTCCGGAAGACGGTGTTCAGTATATTAGGGTAATTTCGCTCGGCAAATCCAACCAGTGTGTCACCTGGACAGTTGCCAGTGCCTATTAAAAAATTCCCCACTGATTTTTTTCGTACTCTCTTTTCACCTACTTTTTCTTAGTCTGCCAATAAATTGTAAACTGTGTGGTTCTCTTATGCATTTCTAACTCTAACTCTTCGTAGAAACTATCTACGGCCTAGTCTATGTAGCTGTCTGTTGGTTCATACGCGTGTTTTATCTTCAGCATGTACGGCTTATTAAGCTTGATCACAACGGCTGCGACCCTTTTGGTAACACTGAAGAATTCTTCCATATTTCCTGCTATTCCCCTGTGCATCAAAAATCCTACCCTGTGCTCTTTCTTTTGGCAGGCACCCGATAGCACAGAATATGCTCGCTAGTCAGTTCTATGCCGCCTTCTTCGGTTCTTCTAATCTTACTTAGCCCAATAACATCCCACCTAACGTCTTTGAGTTCCCCTAATAGTACAGTTACCTTCGCTAAAGAGGGTTCGTGGGTTGAACATTGCCAAGTTCACCTTACGTAGGCGGCCTCTCCGGATCCAGGGATTCTTAAGCCCCTCCGCTTTATCACTTCCATGACATCCGCCGTGGCCAGGTGTTCTACAGCCGCTGGTGACTGAGGGCCAGATTTGGGTTGGTTGCTTATGGGGGGGGGGGGGGGGGCGCTGTTAGGCCAACTACTACACCAGGGTTGCCAGAACGTTTTCCGGTGAGGGAGTGGTGGTTTTGTCCCGAAGGGCCTTCCTGGTGTCGTTGAACCTTTCTAGTGTAGCCTCCGAGGTATCTCGGATGGTTTTTTAGTTCCGGACCAGGCAGCCCTCCATACCTGGGATACTTTGGCATAAAACAAAAGAAAAAAAAACCACCGCGCGTGTGGTTTCATAATAGATCTGCTCGTAAACGGCACGTTAAACTCCCAGACGGTGCTCCGGGAAATATTCTGCGTCTATCTAGAGAAGTTGCAATTGTTGTTTGGTCGCTGTAGTTTTTGGTGTCAGTGCGATTCTTAGAAAAGCTGACCGGGTCTCAAATAAAGAGCGGCCAGGGCGATTGTATACCAAAAAAACAGTCATGCCTGTCGCGCTTTGCTAAGGGAAGCAGTGAATGCTACTTTGCGTTAGTGTATTTCAAATAAGAACGTATTTAAGGCCGAGGAAAACGAAACTATAAGTTTCTGGTACATTTCTCATTACATACGGCATTCGAAAAAACAAAAAAAGGTATTATAGTACTCGAATAATCTTAAAAGCGCCTAGGAGACTGCATTTGTTGGCAGCCGCGGTTTCTATCAGTTTCAGAGTATGCTTTTGGTACCCTTAACATTATATGCTAGAAACAACTACGGAGAGGCCAGCGAACGCCATAGTCGTAAACTAAACGCGGTGGTATTCACTGCTAGCATCGCGGACCCCGGAAAATAAAGAGGATGGCCCTAATAGACAAGTAGTAGGCGCGCTACAATTCTCTAAGCAATGATGAGCTTACACAGACACCGGCGGAGGCTGAATATAGTACGCAGGGCCATCTGCTACTTAGCAGAGGTCTTTCAATCCTCGTAACGCGAAATACGGTAGCGTCGCACCGTGAGCGAGGAGCTTCAGAACGCTGTAGAGCACTGCACGGGAACCTTCCAGTTGAATTCCGCCATGCGGCGCAAACTGAGAGGCGCCCTGGCCGCTCTTCTACAGTGAATGCACATCTGCTTTCGGAGTTGACCTTTTAAATATACAGCGGCGGATTATCGCTGTTTGAGAAGCTTCTAAGTTCGAATTTCTTGCGGCGGGAACAAAGCGCTACTCATGATAAGGGAGAGAAAGCGTTCTGTACACGCAGCGGAATTCTATCACGTGGCGCAAGCTGAGATGCGTCCTGGACGCCCGTCTACAGTGAATGCATCCTGGGGCGGTGTCACAGAAACCTGTAATAAAAGAAACCTCACCTGCCCCATTTACCGGAGTCACCACCTGGCATAATCCTAAAGCTGTAAGAAATATAAACTGCAAAAGCCCAAACAAATACGAAGGTCAGCGAGAAAGTCACCTTCAAAAAGGCGCGGAAAAAGTTGTATCTTTCTCTAGTTGTGGCTACACCGAAACAGCTCCCTGGCTGATCGACGGCGTGTAGTTTCGGCGGTGATGAGGTACGGGAGATTGATCTGGCGTCGCCAGCCGCCCCCCCCTCCGTGGGTGCCGCCCAGGAGCGCACCGGTCAACACACCACCTGCCGCGCGTGGAGCGGTTATGGTGCAAAACGTCCCCGGCGGGAGCAAGGGCCAACTCACTGCGCAACCCGATTCGTCGGGTACTTCAAGGCTGTATGACGGCGACACGGACGTCGGGCCGTTTCTAATTGCGACGCAAGGCAAGGTATGAGTTGCGGCGTTGAATTCTGCGGAAAAGCCAAAAACTGCAAAATAATTGCCGGGAAAGAACATACCTAAACACACGCACGTTTCATTTGCTTCAAAATATAAATAATTTGAATTCAATATATCACCGTGGGACTTCAGAGGTCTTAGTAGGCACCAATAATATATATATATATATATAAATATATATATATATATGAGATACACCGTTCCACTCAGGCCAGGGTAACGTGCCTCCCAGAGAAACTTAAATAGAAAACAAACATATAGTATAATTCGTATATGGTATATCGAAAGGACAGTGATGGCTTCACAACCTCTTAGGGCGGTGTTGCTATCGGTGTCCGGAAATCCTTGGCACGCCACCTTATCAACTTGAACTGTCTTTCAACCCGTTGCCATTGCCAAAATATTGCTGGGTACAGTTTAACTGGTTTTGGCAGGTATAGTTCGGTGTTGGCTCATGCTGGTGTCGGGCTGCATTGAAAGTTGGGTGCATGCTGAAAGGGGTTGAACGTAATCGGATGTGGTTAAAAACGGGCGTTTTATGGGTAGTAGAGGGATTGGATAGCGAGTATATTTATAGAGTTAGAGTTGTAGTGGACTATGCACGACAGTATACCAGGTGGGTGAGGTGGTAGATGTGGTGGACATATTGTGTTCACACGTATGGTGTTGTGCATGCTGAGGTCGAGCAGGTTATACTGCAACGCGTGAGGGCGTGTAAGTGTCATGTCTATCCATTTATTCCTTAATTCAAATAAAGACGATAGTCTTTCTTGGGTTACTTAAACCCAGAAATTTTGGTCTGTCTGTATGTCTGTATGTCTGTTTGTCTGTCTGTCCGTGGTCTGCCTGTGACTCGAATTCAGCCACCCGGCCAAAGCAAAACAATGCCTGCGCAATAGTCTTATATAGTTCACAGCTAAATCCACCCCCGTCTATGTCCGTGTAATGTTCATACTTGTCAAACATTGTTGAATAAGAACAAGACATTAAGCAAATATGAGACAACAAATCAATACAGAAGTGATATTTGCAGTGTTCTGTATAAAAAATCAAACAGGCTTGACTTTTGCGAAATTAAATACTTCATCAACTGCATAAAAAGAATTCACTCCGCCGTCGCCTGCTGTAGCCCGCGCCACAATAGCTTCTGGCGCCATTTTAAGAAATCAACCGGCAACGGTTATGCAAGGTTCCACTAGATATGCTCCACGTTCTGCTTGCAACGCATGTGGAGTAGGGAAACTCGGTTCTATAAACGTTGAAGTAGGACGTCTCGATTAACGCGCGTCTTCACCGTACGGCAGCGTTCGCATCGAGACACCCGGTTTGGAGCAGTGGAAAGCGGGAAATTTAAAATGATTTAGGCAAACCTTTGGCTCTTTACCTTGGGAGGAGCGCGACGCAAGAGGAACAACATAAGAGGTGAGCGGGAAAAGGAAGGGGGGCATTTACTTCGCAAAAGCCGATAAAGACTATCGTCTTTTGAAGGCATTTTCAACGAAAGGAGCAGATACGCGGACCAATTTTTGTAGTGGCAAGCCACAGTGCCAGCGGCAGCTGCGTGACGCAGGCCCACGAGCGCGCTCACCCGCCGGAGGGCTCCGGTGCCCCTGGCATCAGTAGATAGAGACCCCACGGCGTTCGGAATAAACCGGCTTTTTCGTGGTCTGGTAGTCTCTCTCTCTCAACGCCTCCGTGGCATGCGCTCTACAGTTGGTGACCCGGACGTGATATCCCTCCGAGCGAAGTTGTAGAGCCATGTCCAGCAACGATCCAGACCAGCGAGCATCGCAACCAGTTGGCAACGAGATCGCCGCCCTGGCCATCCACTCGCCGCCGTATTGGGAACATTACCCGGCCATCTGGTTCCTCCAGGCCGAGTCACAGTTCGCGCTGTCTGGCATCACCTCCCAAGAACGCAAGTTCCACTACATCGTGAGAGTTCTACCAGCGACTGCTGCGGAAGAGGACGCGGACATTCTTGCCTCCTTAATACGGAACCCACCTGCAACGGCCTGCGACCAGCTCAAAGCAGCTCTACTCGAACGCACAGCACCATCTGAGCGCACGTGCCTGCAGCAGCTACTTTACACCCAAGAGTTTGGCTACCACAGACCGAGCCAACTCCTGTGGCGCATGACCCAACTCCTCGGCTCACGTGCCCAAACCATGGACGGCGCATTGCTGCGCGAGCTCTTTCTGCAGCGCCTGCCTGCGAACGTGCAAATTGTCCTCGCAACAGCGTCATCCATGGATCTCCCTTCGCTCGCGTCCCTGGCCGACAAGGTAATGGAAGTAGCCAGCACTGTTTCACCTATTGCTGCTGTGACCACGACGCCACCAGTAGCACCTGCTCCTCGCACGACGCCAGCTCCTGCCGACGAAGGTGCGTCTGCGTCGCCTGCCAGTGTCGATAACCTGTGCGAACGATTGGAGCAACTCGTCGCGGCGACGAGGCGAAACAGCTCAGCACAATCTGCTCGCTCGTCACGCCAACGCGACCGCTCATCTTCCCGACGCCATGATGCCGTTCGTGGACTAATCCCTACATCAGCCCCTGGTGTATGCGTCTACCACCGCCGTTTCGGCGCAGACGCTCGCCAGCGCCCCGTTGCCAAGGCTTCCGCTACCTACTGATTTGTGTGGACCGATTCACACGCTGGCCTGAAGCCACACCGCTACCCGACATCTCCGCGCCCACGGTAGCGTCAGAATTCGTGTCGACGTGGGTAGCGCGCTTCGGATGCCCATCATCCATCGTCACCGACCGCGGACGGCAGTTCAAGTCTGCTTTGTTCGCCGAGCTCCTTCACCTCCTCGGCACGACTCGTTTGCGCACGGCAGCGTACTGGCCATAAAGAAATGGACTGGTCGAGCGCTTTCACCGCCAACTTAGGGCCTCGCTCACTGCACACGACTGCCAAACACAGTGGGTCCAGCGCTTGCCCCTCACACTTCTGGGCATACGCACCGCCTTCAAAACTGACCTGACGTGTTCTTCGGCTGAACTCGTTTTTGGAACCAAGCTTCGACTACCAGCCGACCTGTTCGAGGTACCGTCTCAAGCGTCTTCCGCCGCGGACTACGTGAAATCTCTGAGATTGATCCTCGCGGACCTTCGACCGCAGCCTACACGGGAACGAAAACCCAGAGGACCTTATGTGCTTCCGAACCTTGAACAGGCAACACATGTGTTGGTGCGGTACGGACCCACGCGCCGCCCTTTGCAACCACACGGCGTTGGCCCTTTTCCAGTGGTAGAGCAACACTCGTCCACATAAGTCATCGACATCAATGGCTCTCATGACAACATAGCCCAACAGCGCCTGTAGCCGGCATACGTCACCGCCGCCGACATCAACCCAACGAGCCCTCCGGCACTCACCTGCCGGAGGGCTCCCGCGACCCTCGCATCAGTAGATAGAGACCCCAAGACGTTCGGAATAAACCGGCTTATTACGTGGTCTGGTCGTCTCTCTCTTTCAACGCCTCCGTGGCATGCGTCACGCTGCGGCCGCTGGCACTGTGGCTTGCCACTACAATATAAAACTTAGCAATCTTTCGTAATTTGGAGGTTGTTGCAGGTTTCGAATTAATATTCGCACGGGTGAAGCAAAAACGGAACTAAATTGCAGACATCAGTGACGGTGAATTCACCCTTTTAGTATTTTGGTAGGTGAAAACTTCGTGATCTGCACTAGCTGCTTTGCCAGGAGCGTAGCCACTATGTGACACTCCAAAGTAGCAAGGCCACTTGGCCCCGTGTTCACAAACGCAACTTAAGTATCACGTTTGCCTTTGGACGGTTTTTGGGGCCTTAAGGAATTGCAAGAACCACAGTTACGCTGAAATGGCGCCTTTTCATGAACTCGATGCTCTTTTGCATAGAGAAAATTGGTGACAATGTTCTAGCTGGGATATCGTACCGCGTGGTGACGATGTTCTTTTCCGCCAGGAGAGGCGGCATTTAAAAAGTGCGATCTCGTATTGAAAGAACAAAACTTTTCGTTTTCTAGCCGCACAATTCTTCACCGTCGAACCGACACCACAGATAGCAGTAGAGAAGCGCAATTGCATGCCAACAGGCCGGCCTTGCGCCTTAACGACACCGCCCTAGCATGTCAAAACGCACATTACTTGCAATCCGTGCGGAAATAATATATATATTGGTGAACCTCCCCACCCGATGTTTCAGAAAAATTGCGAAAGTATTGACTCATCAGCGTAGCGAATTCGTAACCTCAAGGTTAGCCGTCGCAATTCCTTCGTCACATAGACATTACACACAAAGGGGCCTAATTGAGACTGGAAATGGGGAACTGAAAAACTTCGCAAAACCCAGAACTTCGTTAATAAAGGTTTGTTACATCCAGGTTGAACTATATTCCTTCCTGCGAAGGACATAAGGGGAGTAGAGCCGAGTTCGTGTAGTGTAAGGTAAGGTGGGGGGTATGGAATTGGGCTGAATAGAACACTGTGGACGTGCCGAAAGAGGTGTTGTTACTTGATGCCGTTCGGTATAGTACTGATTGTTCTTTTGAGGAGTGTGGATCCGGTAGCATATTTCGTTACATGTTGAAGGGTTGGTGCGGATAATTTGCTGTGTGTTGCTGTCCGCAGGAGATGGGAATCTGGGACGTATTCTGTGATATTTGGGTATAAGCGGCGCCGTCATCCATGGCCCCGACGAGTCTGGGCGTCAAAGAGGCTGGGCCTTAACGGGCAAGGATCTAGACATTACAAAAAGACTGCTCAGCTCACCGGTGTCGCATCCAAAACACAATGACGTAAATACGTTGATAAATGCGTTTACAAACTTTTGTTCTAAGAACACCGGAGGTCATAATTCAGAGGATGATGAGCAAAGACAAACACCAAGTATTATAACCAAAAAACGGCGCATATAAAATCGAGCGTTAGATATTATAAACAATTTAGCTCCAGGCAACGCTGTAATGATGGTGTGACTAAGAAGCTGTAAACAACACCCAAAGGGATTACAAACGCACCATCACTATATTTCACACACGTGGCTTAGACGAAAAGAGTGAAACCTGAGACTATGCCAGCCGTTATCTCGGATTTGCGGGGGCGGTGCCCGAACTCATCAGCGTCAGCCAAATGAAAACGGAGAGGAGCATCTTTTGAAGGGTGAGGAGATGGGCGGCATGCACAGCTCGGGTGTCATCTGTCTCACTGACACCCCCTCACTCTTCTTTCAGGTGTAGCCTCCAAAAAGCGCCGTCGCCTTCCCCAGACGCTGAATCTAAACTACCTTCTCTGTCACCGTGTCTACGTGTAGACGTACCTTATTTGGCAAGACGACGTACTCGCGCGGCACTTTTCTAGGGGCCCATCTTTGATACCTCGTGGTGCCAGTAGTTTGGTGGGGTAACGTGCCGCCAGTAGCCAGTATTACACTGGAAGTTTCTTGTTGATACCAACTCGAAAATGTCCTTGGCTGGTTATAGGTGTACTGCTTCACAATAATAACAGGCTACTAGCACAATTTCAACAGTCCCACTTTGGCATCACCAGTTACTAAGGGGATAATTATTGTATTTTGCATGCCGACGGTGATTAAATAGTCGAGCGTTTGGCAATCATTTTCGATATTTTTAAAGTGGATGCCCAACCTTTCACGAAAAAAACCTATTTTGGAAAACGTGAGTAGCGATAGTTTGAAAATATGTTTGGCTATTGGAGACGAGGTGTACACCGTCAACATGTTCCACACTTGGTTCAGTGGTGTTGTGATAGGTGGAGATAAATTCTCACATGCGCTTTGACATCAGGTTTCAACAAATTTCGACTCATCAAGCAATCGTGTATAGGGGCATATGCTACAAAAGCGATGTTCATGCCCTCAGTTGTCTCCAATAAACAGAGAACGTGCACCTCGAAGTAAAACTGCGCGAAGCACAGAAACCGATTACGGACACCTCTGCAAGCATGGAGCATTCCTTAATCATGGCATAGCGGTTAAAGGAGCAATGAAGACAAAACACAAGTTTGTTTTATTCGAAAGATTAGTTGTTTCATAGTACCCCAAATGCTTTCCCGCTAGCAAACGAAGCTTTATTCAGTGAGAAATAGGGCAATTTAAGCCACATTTTTAAATCTCCCACTAAATAGTACATTCGGTGAAGTGAACAATAGAGTCATAGGAGCTGGTACATGAAACAGATACTTAGTATGTCGACTTCATATAGCACCCATACGCAGGAATAAAACAGGAAGCAGAACTCGTGCCGATACCGAGACAGGAGCCATTTTAAAATTACTCGTAAAACCTAGTGCACCCGAAGCTCTAGTCATTGAATCGCCCGAACCGGACAACAAAGCTCTCGCCCAGAACCTCGGGCTTGGATTTAAAAACCTCACACCACTTGAACGCTCAATGCTTCTAAGTGCATGAGCGGTAGGAATTGTGGGATACACGGATGGGCTGGAATGCGCCCATTCTGCGATACCCTCAGCAGATGAACGGCCAGCCGTCGGCACCAGTGTTGCTCAATATATACACTTGCAAAACTCCGCTTCATAATCCGGACTCAACTTCGCTCAACTATTATTATTCAAAGTTTTCTGTAAAATAAAGACTTTTTTTTTAAATTAGAATACACTAAGTAGGTGAAATTTGCTTGTGTTCTTGCGGCTTTTCTTTTCATGACTTACGGCAGCAGCTGCAAGCACTTGAGTACTACTTGAGTGTTCAGCGGACAGACGACAGGATAGTCAACTTTCCCCATGGTTTCCCCGGCGTAGGGGGGCAACCAAAGACCGGCTTTCGTTAGATTGGGCGTATGGGTAGTTTACCACGTAGTAAATGTTCAGTAACGCTGTTCGGCACCGCTGCCTAGTCAGCGCTGTCTTGATGGAGGAATACAGACTGGTACGTATGTGCCGTATTTTTATTGCGGTTAATAATAGTGCAATTTTAGTACCAGTACCGCTTATGCCAGTTTGCTGGCGTCGTGTATGGAAAGCCGTTCGTGCGAGCTCTGTGCTCCGACTATAAAGACACGAGCGTCAATGCACGATGTGTAGGGTACTTTTTTTTTCAGACTCAGAGTGCTTTGACGGCGATTTGAGAAAGTTGGCGACGAGCGGCGGCACGTCTCAGGAGTGAGCTCGCGTAAGGTTGCCTGCCGTAATCACTACGCCGGAAATGAAGCGATCACCCTCGTACTTCCTTTAGCTCCCTTTCTCTTCCGTTTGCAAAGTTCACAAAATGTAGCCACTTGCTTCGCCGAGATTCGTCGTTGGGCAGCACATGAAAAGAGATCTCTTCACCGGCGGAAATGTCGCACTCCCTCGACGATTTGCCCGTAACTAATGGCAATTTCAGGACGCAACAACGAAATTACATTGTAAAGTACTCGAACACACTGAAGGTTTCAGTGGTACTAAACTGAAAACAAGGTCGTAAGATTAGCAGCAAGCCAACCCGACCACCATTCTGAAACTTCTTCGACGAGTGACACTGTCTCGTTGCTGATTGCTGTTCTTTACTCCCCTCGTTTCTCTTTCTACCTTTGCTGGTTGGCGATATGACGCACACTTCCTGTGAAGAGATTGAGATACCAAGCAAGGTCGCGGTTGTGCGTGCTAGAACGGTTCGTTGTCCCCGAAGAGCCTTGAACCATAAAATTCATCTGCGCGACGCCGAGATGTCCAGCTCGGTCGGCGGTAGTTTCGAACCCATCGGGGTACATGTTTGCGTGTTCGTTCGGAAGTTCAACCGTTTACTCTACCGTTCTTCGTGTTATAAAAGAAATGTGAAGTATGTTTCACGGGCATATAACTCACTATGCAAACTGGTAAGCCCTGCCTAACTTACGTTTGCTTTTGCCGGCCTCCAACAATCACAGAGCATTCTAGTATGACATCATAGGTTCTGTTGCGGGAAATTAGCTATTGGGTCGCATGGCCATTCTCTGTTGTCCTAATTATGTAGCCTATTTGAGCGAAGTTTGCGTTTAAAGTGGTGTAAGAATGGATCTAACGAGGCAATCTTTCGAATGAACCAAACTTATGTTTTCTTGTCATGGCTCTTTTAGGCTTTCAGAACCGTTATGGTGGCACAGCCTAAATACTTCGTCGTAAGGTGTCTTTGTGAGGCTTCCGACGAAAAAGGTGGTTGCGAGCCAGTTGACAAGCTTGATGAGCGTGAACGATAGCATTGCGGGCGTATTCAGAGGTGCAGACAGGAAGGAGCGAGAACAAAGACAAAGCCTGTTCACGGCCAGACAATAGATAAAATGGGGAGAAACCGGATGTGTCACGGGGGATGGTGTACGCGAAAGTGACGAATGGTAATGCGAGGTCCCAACCTTGGTAATCCGAGGACACGTCATACACAGCATGCCGGACAACGTCCGGCTCAAAAGCTTGGTGAGGCCATTAGCTTGCGGGTGGTAGGCCATGACAAGCTTGTGTTTCCTCGAGAAAGAGTGGAGGATGCTGTGGAAAACTTTCGACAAAAAGATTTTTCCACGGTCCTTTACAACCTGGGGGCAAGCGGCGTATTGCAGAAGAATGTTGTATAGAAGAGCGTCAGCGACGCCAGTCGTGGAGCTGGTTGTAAGGGCTCGGTTGATGGCGTTCCGCGTCTTGTAATCTGTCGTAATGGCCACACACCGGTTTCCCGCGGACAACAGTGGCAACGGACCAAGAAAATCGAGGTCCACCCGGAAGAAGGGCTCATGGGGTATAACGATGGGATGAAATTCTCCAAAATGAACATTGGATGCTTTTTCCGACGCTGGCAGCTGTCGCACGAGGTATCATAGCGGCGTACTGAAAGGTAGAAGCCAGGCCAGAACAAACGACGCCGCAATCGATCTTAAGTTCTGGTGATCCCTAGGTAGACTGCGGTGGGTACTTGGTGGAGTTGGCACCGGACTGTCAAACGCACGTGGCTTGGTACAATGAGGAGCACGTCCAGACCGTCGAACGGAACTGATAGCGATATAAGATGCCATTTCGGAGGCTGAAGTTGCGCGCGGAAGGGTCGGGTGACGAAGAGGTCAGGAAGTGAATGAGTAACTGAATGACGGGTCACGGCGCTGCTCGTCACCGATGTGGAGATACGACGCAAGCGACATCAGCAAGTGGGGAGGTCTCACGGGTGTCAACAGGGTGACGTGAGAGGCTATCGGCATCTTCATGCAAACGACCTGACTTATAGGTAACGGAAAACGTATATTCCTGCTCACATAATGCCCAATGACCAAGCCGTCCAGTGGGGTCTTTGAAGTTGGTAAGCCAGCACAGCGCACGGTGATCTGCGATAACTGCAAAATGTCTGCCGCAGAAACAGCGGCGAAATTTCGCGAGGGTCTAGACAAACGCAACGCACTCGCACTCTGCAAGTGAATAATTGCGGTCGGACTTGGACAGAAAACCTCTGGCCCACGCAATGACACGGATTTGACCGGCTTGCGATTGGGCCATTACAGCGCCGATCCCGTGGCCGCTTGGGTCAGTGCGCACTAGGTGGGAGCGGAAGTATTGAAGTGACCAAAAATTGGCGATGAGGTTAGGAGGGAAGTCAGAGTGCTGTATCCTCGCACTTGACCGGTACCCTGCGTAAAGGTGGCACCGCTCTCAACAAGGTCATTAACAGGAAGAGCTACGTGGGCAAAATTTTCTGTAAAACAGCGGAAACGGGAACAAAGTCCGACAAACCTACAGAAACTGTGAGTAGAGCTCGGCATGATAAAATCGGCGACGGCTCAAATTTTTTCGGGGTCGGGCTGAACTCCAGAGACATTGACTAGGTGCGCAAGAATTGTTATACGGCGGTGGCCGAAGCGGCACTTGGGGGAATTTAGTTGGAGACCAGCGCATCGAAATATTTCAAATATATCCGACAGGCACTTCAGGTGCGTCTCAAAATTGATGAGAAGGCTATGACGCCGTCTATATAACATAAGCAAGTGGTTCACATAAAATAGCGCAAAAGGGGGTCCATCATTCTCTTGAACGTGGCCGAAGCATTGCAGAGAACCAATGGCTTAACCAGGAATTGGCCAAGGCCACCAGCGGTCACGAATGCAGTCTTTTCCCGTTCTTTCTCATCGACAGCTACCAAGCAGAAACCAGATGTGAGGTCAATGGACGAAACGTATCTTGCAACATTTAGGCAGTCTAGAGCCTCCTCAATGCGCGGAAGCGGAGAGATGTCTTTTCTCGTGATGTTGTTTAATTGCCTATAATACACTAAAAAACGCCAGCTGCCGTGTTTCTTCTTGAGTAAAACGCCAGGAGAGGCCGAGGAAGTACCAGATGGCTCAACGATTTCCTTCCGGAGCATTTTCTCGACCTCTTGTAGGATAACGATGCGTTCATCATGAGATATGCGATATGGCCGTCTGCGTGCAGGTGCTCCATTAGCAGTAATTATGCGGTGCGTCACAGAGTGTGTGTTGTACTCAGTGAACGGCTGCCTAAATCAAAGATGTCTTTATAGGACCTCAAGAGATGGCTAAGAGTGTCGGGGTCCACTTGTGAAATACCAGTAGCTATCATCGCTGTGATTTCATTCACTGGAAGTGATGACTGCATAGAGGGACCCAGACAAGGCGGCATGGTCTCTAATGGGGTAGTGGTGGTGTGTATTCCAAATTGTGGTATGGTATTCCAAGATAGTGGTGTATGGTATTCCAAAGAGTGCATTGTTGAAAGCGCTATTGCTTTTAGGAAAAATTGAAGCGAGGAGCAGAACTTGAGAAAAGGAGACAGGCCTCGTGGTCAACAATAGACTGTAGTAAGAGTCATAGTGACATTGAGTGTTAAAAGTTGTCCATAATAGGTGAGACGACGTGGTTGCCGTAGATGTAGCTAAAAGCGTTTCATGGCAAACGGACGTGTTCTGTGTTGCAACAACACCGCTGAGGCCGTCGGAAGAAGAAGAGAAAGGAAACTGAATTTGGGTGAGTCCTGTGAAAGATTCGATGAGGGCGGCATCTTCAGACAGAAAATCAAGGCCCAGAATAAGGTGATGAGGACAGTTTTGAGGACGGTAAACATAACTGTTTTTCGGTCATGGATGCGTATACGAGCGGTGCACATTCCGGTGACCGCAGGCGTGCTGCTGTCGGTGACTGCAACTACGCGGGACGGAGATGGCGTAACACCTTTGTCGAGACGGTGGCGAAGGCTCGAACTCATGACGGAAATCTGGGTACCAGTATGAATAAGAGCACGCACTGTAACTCCGTCTACAATGACTTCAAATAAATTGTGCATAGTCGGCAAAGTCAAGGGAGGATTTACACGCCGGGCTGTTGATGCAGCATCCCCTTCTTGAGCTACATGAATTAGTCTTCCGAAGATGGTCGAGAGTAGTCGGCCATAGGGGATGGGCGGTGAGGCTGCGATGATCGGTACTGGCGGCATTGCGTCTACGGCGATCCGTTGAATCAGCTGCTGGGACTGTTAGATTTCGGCGGGTTGAGGTCACTACAGGTAGAGAAGCGGTTCTACCGGTCCCTGTATTAGCCAAAGGGAGGTCCAGGACCGTAGTTGGGCTAGCCGTTGCAGAAGAACGAGATCCTTAGGTTGCAACAGTACCGGTCAACGTGGCCAACTACAGAGCAACTGAAACAAATAGGTTTATCGCCCGCGGTACACCATTCAGTGGGGTTCCAGTGGGAGTAGCGTGGAGGAGGATAGTCGTTATGGGGACTGGGAGACCTAGACTGTTGTGGGAACGTAGAACCAGTCACGCACACAGGGTGAAGGCTGAGGTCGCTGTGTCGTCACGAACAATGGCTTGGATGGAAGAAACCGTGTGAAGCTGGTTCCGATCGGGCGCGTATGGCACCCCAACAGTAGGGGCATGGCCTCCAGTTCCTGCGCGTGATTTTTGTTACATCCGCTGACGGCGGAACGGGATCTTGTAGAAGAGAAATACGGGCTGGTGGACTTGCATCTTCGCATGAAAATGAGGCTGCTGTGTGCACAAGTCTTGTAAAGTTGTGGGCGATACGGCGTCCTTTTGCCTGTTCGAATCGGCGACATTCCTTAATGATGGACTCCACAGTGGTACAGTCTTTGCAAATAAATAGGTGGCGTGCGTCATCCGCAATGCCCTTCAGTATGTGGCCTCTTTAATGGCCTCAGCCATGGTGCTGTCAGCCTTCGAACGAAGGGCCAAGAGGTCCTGAATACAGGCACGTAAGAATCGGTTGATGTCTTGGCGCGCGGTACGAGTTCCTTTTTGACGGCAAGCTGACGGCTAAGAGGCTTTCCGAATACGTCTCGCAGCTTAGCTTTAACCACCTCGCAACTGGTCAATTCGGTTTCGTGCGTCTCAAACAACTTGCGTGCGGAACATTCCTCTGTCAGCTAGAAGATCGCATTCGCCAGCATGATGGTAGGTTGCCACGTGTTGTCAGTGCTGAAACGCTCAGAGACTGAGCCAGTCGTCAAATGAACGTCGTGTGTCCCGATTAAAGTGTCAGGCAACCGGGGATCAGACACGATGACGAGGGCTGTCGCCGACGCGGTCGCTCCATCAGCCGGCATGGTTACACATGGAACGCAGTGTCCACTACGAATCTTCGTGGTGGTAGAGCTCGCCCAGGTGAGGGTACGAGATGAGGTGTTGACGGCTACACCGCCACTCCCTTCACGAATGTAGGTGGCAAGGATACATAATTTTTCAGCTGTTTATAGGTGAGGGTAAGCTGGGAAGCGCTGGGGTAAGCCGTAGCGTGAGTCCGGGGCCAAGCGTCGTCTTCTCGTCGTCTTCCATCAGTGCCAGGGCGCCGACCGCATGTTTCGCTCGAACAGGGATTGTCCCGTCGTAATATTTAATTAGATGGTCAATCTGCTCGACTCCCAATTCAGCAGACAATTTCCTACAATACACTCCTCAATTACCACCTTTCTTTTTGGTAGTTCCGACACTTCATGAGTATTAATATATCACCAGACTTTCTCTGTTGCTTTGAACTAGCTTGTGTAGGTTTTGTCCGTTACTATTGCAATATGTATAGCACTGTTTCAAAATGGGCGAGTTGGTAGGTGTTCATAACTAACCACAGCCCGATAGACAAGACTGACAGAAAAATTACCACCGCACAGGCACTGACTCTCAACTGAATTTATTCAAACCCGCCCCAAACATTTACCTGATGGCAAACAACGCCACACGTGTCAAAGCTGCATACATAAACCGAAAGAAAAAAACAGACCGAGAGGGAGAGATAGACAGAGAGAGAATAAACATTTATAGAGCAAATGGTAGTGGTTAAGGCATCACTCGGTAGGGTGGGTTCGCCTCAGTTCAGGTACCCTTGGGCCTTGGCTGCAGCCCTGGAACAGGGACAAGAAAGATCTGGTCCGGGTGACTGGAGCTGCTCAGCAGGCCCTCCCACTGGTCTGTGGAAGGTTTGGGATTTGGGGGTAAGCGATAGGGTGTTTTTACAGGCCCGCACCGTGTGGTAGGAAGCATTAAGCGAGGGGAAGAAGGGACAGGTGAGAGTGTATTGGGTAGGGGAGACAGCATGGAGGATGGGTGTGTTGTAATAGGTGTTTGTTTGTAATTAACGCCAGATAATTGCTTCCTCCTTTCTAAGCTGAGAGTCAGGTTGAAGCAAAGTGAGGCGAAGGTGGTGATAATGGTGCAGGATGTCATGATAGCTTGATGAAACTGCGGAAGCTGAAGGAGGCTGGACGTGGGTTCTGTTACTGCCTGGTTTCCCTCGAGGGACGAGTGGCCAGTGGTCCATACGATGTACAGTTCGGGGAGGGTCTTGATCGAGGCGAGTATGCGTAATGCGGAAAGTGAGATGCGTCGACGTTTGTTGTTACGGCAGGCTTGCTGGAAATCTGTTACTATTGCAAGGTATTAGGAGCCAGTTTTACCGGCGATGGCTATGGCAATTTTGTCGGCAGTGATGGTTGAGGTAGAGAGAGTTATAAGGGAGGTGAGATGTGTGCCTTCTGAGTTTGCAACCGCCAGTGCATGAGCCTTGTGTGTGGCGTGGAGGGCGGCGTCTGTGTAGCGAGTATTGGGGTGAAAGTAAACTTGTGATGGAAGATGCCTAACCCGGGAGAGCCTTCTACCTTGGTTGAATTCCGGGTGCATATTGTTAGGAATTTTGCCTACAGTAATGGGGGACCGGATTGAAGATGGGATGTTGTGAAGGCCTTGTGAAGCATGTGGGGTTAGGTATCTGAGTAACTGGAGGTCGTGTCGGCCGGTTGTGGTAACGAGGAGACTGGTGAGTTGGCCGTTGCGTTGAACTTCCAGGAGTTCTTCGATGGTGTTGTGGATTGTGAGTGAAGAAACAGCAGGTAGAGGTTTGAGCGGGGAGGTCAAATTCAATTTTGAAAGCTTTTGGAATTAGTATGGCGACTTTCTCCCGTTCTTTGGGTTTGAGGGCGTGTATGGGGTGGAATATGTGATGCGACTTATTAAAAGCGCTTCAATGAGTCGCATTGTATCGTCTTCTTTGAGGCGCTGACGCAGGTTTGTGGCGCCTTTAATGAGATCGGTGACTTGGGTGACAGTTGCTTGAAGCTTGGGAAGAACTTGAGCGCCAGAGCCATCTTGATGGAATTGAACTCCGAGTATACGAATGGTATGTACTTTAGGAATGGGAGTGGAACCAATTGTTGGACCAGGACAGGATGTGGGAACTGGAGATCACCCACGAGTTCCGGAGCGGTAGATGAGGATTGCTGACTTGCTGAGGGCACACGTGAGGCCTCGAGGTAGGAGATAAGCGAGAATGGTACCAATGGCTTGTTGTAGGTATCTTGTTCTATGCCAGGAGATTCGGTGGTGTCCAAAGATTTAAATCATCAGCGTATAGGGTATGGTGGAGACCTGTTATGGTTTTAAAGAGAGGTGCGAGCTTGAGGAGAGCCATGTTGAAGACGAGGGGTGAAAGAACTGATCCTTGTGGGGATCCTTTGGGAGGTGTGCGGAATGTGTCGGATCGAAGTGGTACAATGCCAAGGGTGCAAGTTCGGTAGGTTGGAAAGGCCCGCACGTATTTGTATGTACACGCACCGCACTGGGTTTCTTGAAGTCCTTCTAAGATGGCCTGATGTGTGACGTTGTCAACAGCGACTTTTACAACGAGGGCTATGATATCACTCGGATGAATTTTGGTTAGGTGACCGATGACCTGCTCTTGGATTTCTAGGAGAACATTTTGAGTTTAGAGGTGTGAGTGGAAGCCAAACATGGTGTGAGGGAATGTGTCGTCTTCAAAGTAAGTAGTGAGGCAGGTGTGAACCATGCGTTCAAAGAGTTTACAGAGACAGGAGGTAAGGAAGATGGGGCGAAGGCTGCAGAGCTGGATTGGCTTGTTAGGCTTAGGAAATAGTGATATATCTGAGGGACGCTATGCCGGAGGGAGAGTGCCGTTAGCCCAGTGGTTGTTGAAGAAATATAGTAAAGTGGTTAGAGAGGCATTGCCCAAGTTACTGATAGTTTTGTTATACGGTCGTGGCCGGGAGTGGTATTTTAAGCGAGACAAGAGGGAGCTTGGTGAAGTTCTTGCAGCGTAAATGCTGCATCAAGGGCAGGATTCGGAGTGCCGGTGTAATCATCGTTGCACAAAGAAGAGGTATTGCTGTGGGTACCAAAAAGCGTGGTCTTGAGCTATTTTAGTAGCTGATCATTCGAATGAGGGTAGTTGTGAAGAAGATGGCGGATGTGATTGTGGGTGGCAGCTTTGGCGGTTTTCGAGCAAGAAGACTACGGAGGAGATGCCACATGCGTTTACTGCTGAGTGTTCCTTGGAGCTGGTCGCAGAAGACCATGACTTATTTGTCGTAATATAATGAACTGAACTGTTTCAGACCTGTTCGCTTGGCTACAATACTGCTAGGTAAAAATGTAGCCAATGTCGTTTGTTATGTGGGTACTAAATGCAGAGCATTTCAGTAACTCACGATGTCACCCGCGTTGACGTCCGTAGTCCGCACCGCACCCCTCCCTGCTATATAAAAAAATACTCTCCGGCGCCCGGTTTCGATCCCTCGACCCTGCGGGCGGAACGCAATGTACATGGTGCTCTACCCACTGCGCCACAAAGCCGACACAGAATAAGACGCTACTAACGCGCCTTATATCGTTGACTCATTGAAATTACTGCTGACGAGGGCTCTCTCGTCAGCAGTTGCAACAAGGGCAACAACATTAACGTAACGCAAACTACTTATTGTCGTGCGCCCCCGGAAATGCTCTGCATTTGATCGTGCCCCTCGCGAGGGGGATGTTTCACTGCGTCTTCTCTCGGTCGCGGTACCCGTGGCGCCATCTGGCGGATGCGCGGTACAACTCGTAGCACTTTCTTTGAAAAAGCGCCTCGAAAGCGCGGCAAATATGAAAGAGGGATGACGCGCTTTCGAGGCAATCCGCCGATGCGGCTGCTTTGTGTACAGACTCGGCGGCGAGCGTCCCGGGATTCTGGTTCCGACCGAACCCCATTTCTCTTTTTATTCAGTACAAAGGAAACTTACGGAATATTTTAGGCAAAATATGCAGTGTCCCAGCTCAATAATATCCCCAGTGCACTTTCCTTTCCTCTCTTCCACCGAATCACTTATCTCTCCCAGCTATCATGCACCAAGATATTTTTCCTGCAACGACAGCCCTGGCACTGCTACAGTGTGGATTCGGCGTCGTCTTTGCCGGCCATGCGCTTGTATCTTTGGTATTGTTCAGTCGCTTGCCTGACTTAGCCAGAGACGTTTTTGGGGAAGAACTTTGTCGAGCGACATATCCAGAGAAGCTCTAACACAGTGTCTTTGGTAGAGTCATGTGGGACTGGCGCACAGGGTTTCGGTAATGAACCTCGAGGTTCTCCCGTTGCCGAGCCATCAAAAGAGCGGAAAATACGTGTCAGGTTAGGGAGAGGGCTTTAATTGAACTCGCTGCTGGTGCAGCACAAGCGAACGCCCACGCTCGGTTTGTGGTGATAAGACTGATGATAATGAATGTCCTGGTACAGCGCCGAAGGAGGAGTTCCAACACTCTTCCCCGCCGACAGATGACTCAGGTGCCCAACAGTTCAACTGTCTTTGCTGCGCGGAAGTATTTCTTCACTGAAGGCTTCGACAGACAAAGCGCAGTCGAATGTCCGCTTTACTCGTCGGCGAATGATATTCAGAACTTCTTGCAATCTTTGGTCAGGGTGTCCCAAACTCCTCCAAGGTGGACCTGTCCGGGGGCGTGCTGTATCATGGGCGTCTTAAGTTCTTCCTTTGTTCCTTTTTTCAGGTGGAGTACAGTCGTTACGTCACAAAGTCTCACGAAATCGGCATCTTTTCATTGAGCTGTGGAGCCGCACCGTCACAGCATCAAGGTTATACCCTAGGTCAAGACTTGGTTTTCATGGCAAAAACACTTGTCGCTGTTTCATCGCTTCGACTGCTTTTTCAAATTGTATCATCACAAGTGTATTATCTGAACTTTGTCGTGATTGCATTTTACGCGATGTTTCCAAAGTACGAGTAAGGGTTCGCACATTTAGAATCCTTGTTGTGTTTCACGCCCACACGCCGCACGATAGCGTTGTCACAGTGCATGACATTTTCTCATAATGGAAAAGGTCTGTGAACAGCCCAGCCTAGCAAGGTTCCGACAGCTTTGAGCGTAGTGTGCATTGCCTTTACTTTGTCTGTCACATGATCCCAGTAGCGATCCGATCCAATCATAATCGATATGTTGGTTTGACAGTATAGTTGTGTAGATATTGCCCTTGCATCCAAGTGCATTTCTTCCATTTTATTGACGACCTGTGGTTCTGGTGTGGAAATATGGTCATTGCACATTTTGTGTATTTCAATTGCTTCAATCTGCACAGACCTTTCTGTAATTGCTGCAACGATAAAGGCACGAACTGTTCTCAGGGTCCTGGCCTTTTTTGGCGCTCCGAATACACCCACAGGCGAAGTTTTCTCTCTTAAAAACTCACATCCTAGTTTCTTGGACGCCTCTGCAGCGATGGAACTGCCTTGGCTTCCGCCGTCGAAAGAAATTCGGTCGCGTTCACAGGACACGGAGCCCGCAAATGTTGCGGTCAAAGTTTGGAGGAGGACCGTGTGGCCAGTTTGCTGAGACACGAGGCTGAGCAGTGTAGAGGCCAAATTGCTGCTGCTCGGTGTACATGCTGTGCTAATGGTGGTTGAATGCCTTCGAGCACACTTACCGCACCACACTCGAATGCAGCAGTCCTTGGACAAGTGTCCTTTCTTCAGACATCGGAAGCATCGACCTTCCATGGTGAGCAGCTGTTTTGTCCATGTTATGTTCCAATCATCAAAGTCGCCCACCTCTGAACTGTGCTTTGTGGACTGGCAGAAAAGGCAGCGTTGAGTTTTGTTCGCTGAAGTGTGTAGAACCGACACCGTGTGTACGTCACAGTGTTGCTGCTTTCTAGGAGGCTCTTTTGGGGTCACAGCGACGTCTGAGGTCCTTACTCCTGTATGGTGCTCTACAGCTTCTCTACACTGAGCTTGATGGTTGATGAACTGAAGAAGCTGCTGAAGCTCTTGTTCGGGCGGTGCCGTGTGGTTCTGTCGGCCTTAATGCTTGAGTTGAGGGGAATGTCGTTCGAAGCGTCGGTGGGCTGAAGCGCTCGTGAAACTTCAGAACCATGTCGCATGGCAGTACTGTAAAGAACTGCCGCAGCATTATGCAGTAATTACGAGGAATAATGCCAAGCGCCTCCAAACTTCGTATCTGTACTTGGACCTCCTCGTATAGCTGTCGAAGTTAATGTACAGTGCTCACGGATTGAAACGCGACACCACGAGTGCGCGGCCGCCGGTACACGCAGCGTCGTCCGCGCACCCGCGCGGAAGCTAGGCGTTCCACTTTGGCACACCGCGAGGATGACAACGTCATCCTCGCGGTGTGCCAAAGTGGAACGCCTAGCTTAAGCGGGCGTCAGCGGGCGACGCTGCATGTACCGGTGGCCGCGCGCTCTCGGTGTCGCGTTTCAATCCGAGAGCACTGTACGTGCGAAGCCTACGAAACTAGTTTCAACTCCACAAGGCTTCTAGGGTGATCTTTAAAGATGACCCTTTCGGCACTGAAGCGCCTTTTTAGGATGTCGATGATGTCTTTGTAACACTCCTTGCTGGCCTGGAGTCCAGAGATGGCTGATACGGCAGCTCCAGTCATGAGGGTGTTCAAATAGTTTAATTTATCTGCACTGCTCAGTTCGTCGTTGTTGTGCACAACTGACGGAAACTGCATCCAAAAGCGCTGTCAGCCCACCGGTTTCCGTCAAACTTTGCAAAGGCAAGCAGAGGCCACTTACCCCTGCGGGGGATCGACGTCTGATAAACTCAATGTTCGTGTGGGGCTAGGTGCGAGAGCCTCTTGCAACCTGAAGCGCAGGGCCACTCCCGCATTCACGGCCTTGTCCCAATATTTGCCCGCGTCTGCGTTCTCACTGCCGAGCAGGTCGTCGGTCGTCTCATCAGATATCTTGTCCTCGACTTTTTATCTGCACATGAAGCACCTCGATTCGTTCAAGCAGGACGCTCACCTCGGACGCCGAAAGTATTCGCAGTGCCCCTTCCGCTTCAGTAATTATGGCGTCCAGTTGTGAGCGGAAGCTCTGCCGACGACGGGGGAGCCGTTTCATAGCGCTCAGCTGGCGGCCCGGGATTCTAGGGCCAAGGTCGCAGGTGTCGTGTCGGTTTACAGGCTTGCCCTGCTCCGTGCGTCGATTAGGTTGGCCTTGCCTTGAGATCCCGAGTACTTCTCTGCAAGGTCCTTTCTTCAGACAAGTGTTTCTTACCGTTATCCACCGGGAACTCCAACCCCGGTGGAGAAGCTATTTCAATTCAACATGCGCTACCTGTGCGTGCGTACTGCAAGTTTGGTGTAGTGCGGTGAAGTATACTTGTGCTTGGCGACGACGCCCGCCTTCCTGAAACATGTTACGACAAGCTGGAGTGTGTCCGCTGCGCAGTCCCTCGCTGGACGTGAATCACGTTCAGTGCAATTGCCAAACTGCTCTATGGGAATGGCATTGAGACAAATTTGCGACAGGGCGCCGCCTGGGGAGGTGTCTCCTTTCTTCATTTCGATGGTTCTACGCCCGCCGGGGTTGGTATTGCGGTCGCTACTGTGATCCGCCAGGGTGCAAAGCACTGGGAAGGTGGTGGAGCTGTTAAGAATTATCTGTATATATTCATGGCTTTCCGTCGCCAATGTCAGATCACTTCGTGTTTCTGTAAGAAGCGCTGCTTGTTTCAAGTCAAGCTGAGACTCGCACGTAAGGGGATTGTCCTGTATTTTTGCTATTCAACTCTCGCCATGCATTAAAAACATCCAGGTCTTGCCCTGCGATCTTTATCGTCAACACCATTGCAGTTCTCCTGCTCCCCACTCCTCAACCACGTTACCACTACAGCAGGAAGGCGTCGGAGCTCGGTATGAGGACACCTTCGTCAATGTAACCGTACCAGCAAAAAAAAATAACCACGCTTTTCCGAGCCGTGCTACAAACCGTCAACAGCCCGCGAATGCCGACAGAGACGCGACGAGCAGCAAAGACAGTCACAATTAACAATGGTAAAAACATACAGCAACGGACATCGTGAGCGTCGGAATGCACTCATTGCGACCAAAAAGAACCCTTCATTATTATAAAGGGTTCTTTTCAAGGGTTCATATAAAGGGCAACTATGGCAAAAGATGCCAAGCACGCCAAAAGGGAGTGGTCCCGTGAGTCGGCCAACTGTGAACGTTTTGACGTCCACAGCTGATATCAAAACAGTGGTACAATCAACTGCTGAGGCTCTAGAACGACTTTAAAAAAGGTGCCATACATCCCAGTTTAATAATTCTTCAGGAAAACACGGGTTCGTGGAATTCTGCGCAGCGTACAGCCCTCGCAAAAGTTCAAATCAACAGCGCGAAGAAGCCGGAACTGGACCTGACGTCATATGCGCTAAGGAGTTCCTCTAACCCTATCAATGGGCTACGAATTCCTGCAGTGAAACGCATGGCTATTATTTACAGCGAGAATAATATATTCCTGTCAACTGCAGTGTGAAATTTGTTCAATTGTATCTTTCAAGTGAATGCCGAAACAGGCTGCCCGCACATTGCTGTATTAAAGCCGATACATCAGCGTGGTGTTAAAACTGTTATGCCAGTGGATTGTTTGCAAATACAACAAAATGCTTAAATGGGCACTGACACAAAATCTTGAAGGCGAGATAACTTCGGAGATAGATTGGTGGGAACACATATACGTCATCTGTAAAGTATCAGCGGCGAATACAGCCTAGAGCATATTTAAAATCAATTTTGAAGTGTGCGACACGCAACCGAGAAGCCAGCAGCGGACCACGCGCAATTGTAATTAAACAGCAGCCAAACACGTTACGAGTTTGTGTTTGCCACTTCCGCACTACCTGCGTTTTTCGCCGGCTCGCCCGGCTCGCCGCTCCAATCGGAGGGCCGGAGGGCGGAGCTTCTGCTCTCGAGAACGAACGACCCGATCGTTGGCGGCGGAGGCGCCGTGATTTCACATCTGTAGGCGGACCTGTAGGCAGACCGGCCGGCTGTTCCCAGCGTGCGTCTTGCAACCCACCGTCTCGAGCATCGCGTGTCGTTCTTTAGCCGCGGTAGCAGTTGCACTCGCAGCGCCTGCATCACATCCACGGTCGCTTTTTAATTAAGCGCCTCACGAGATCAGTACGTGGGGGCATTCGCAGAAACTGCCGTCGATGCGGATTCAACAGTGCTACGGCGGCTCTGCTCTGTGATATCCCTCCGACGGTCACGTGGTCAGCTTTGTTCACACAAAATCCACAAAATTCATCGTTTCGCGGCACTCGCTGAAACCGAAACTGCGACTGGCCGTATTAAATATGCCTCTAATTAAACAACCGTCGCACGCTAAGCAAATGAGGTTTCCAGAGGTTATAAATAGGTCACTAGCTACTTATCGCAACAAAAAAAAAACAAGATGCAAAATTTTTGTGTCAGTGCCCCTTTAACGGGGAAAGAAGGCAGCGCAACCGAAGAAAATATTGCTCTACGGTAGGCTTTCCGGGTTCTTAAAGCATGTCTTATAATAAGCGGCATTATTGTACTTTCTAGGCTTAGTGATTTCAAAAATCATTATTGCCCAATACAAGGATTGGTATTTTTAGGAATTAGTATATTTTAGAGTGTTCTCAGGAAAAGCTCAACGAAGGTCGCAGCACGGCAGACCATTTCGCAACATGTGCCAGAAAAATTAGTCACACGAAGCTTGAACAATGTTTGAGAACTTCGCCTTCGAGGGTGTTACGACTCCCCCTTTTATACATATCTGTTTTGCAGCCGGTTCCTCGTGTGTGGTTGTGTTTTCTGAGGCAAACCCGCATTGCTCCCACTGATTTATTACAGAGCAACCTGGGTTTTCTCTGGATCCACCACGTTGGAGGTTTCTGTACGCAAACGAAAACTGCTCAGTCATTGAAAACCTATACTATACTAGCAATAACTCTAGTAAGTAGACATTGCTCTTATAAAAGCTAGAAATGTAATGAAATATTTTACCGAACCTATGCAGACACCACCAAAAAACCCCTTTCAATAATTTTCAGCCGAGGGACACCTAGTTTCTAAGAACTACGAAGAATTTAGGTTCACTCTAGTGAACAGCCCTATTACCAGCGCGACAATAGCAAGCTTTTAGAAAAAAAAATATTGTCCTGTGTGTTTTACATGGAGGCCTTACTTGTGACCAACCCGAATGTTCTATTTATATTGTAGAAAACGCACCAGAAAACCAATAAAAAGGCGGCTGTGTATATTCCAGTTCCTTGAGTGGCCTCCGTCCTTTCCCCCGATCCTTGGACACAATCACTGCCAGCAAGGCTTCTAGAATTTCATTGGCGAACTAGTATTTGGCCACCCAACTCCCCACTGATCGATATAACATCAAAAAATCAATATTGATAAGCTTGCCGTACTTTTTCGCATTACTTAAAAGTTGTGTCCACTAGCCTAGTAGTCTCTATCTTGAAACAAATGGTTGCGAAATCTGTTTTGCTTGGAAAATTGATACACACGATTGTCTATTTCGTTTTTAAGAAAAACGTTTTCTACTAGAAACTTTCTCAATATATTTGGTTATTCTGGAAAGCAGCATCGTTGAACGTTTTATTTTCAAATCTGATGCGGTTTACAAAATACGAGGAGTGACAACCAGCCGAAAATCATAACGCGTAACAGGGCTTATTGTTTTTACAGTTTAAAAATAGAAACGCCCTTCCGGATATTCTTTCCGACAGACAATGTCCAGGTATTGATTAAATTTATCGATATGAATACCTTATTTAAAGACATTTTTGTCAACTTGTGCATCTGACGATCCACCTTAAAAATGGCAAAATGTGTCTTTTCTTTCACGAACGGTAACACAGCCATCAAACCACAGAAAGTGTGGTCTCTTTTTCAGGTAACCACTAAAAGGAATATTAATTGGTTAGATTAAAATCTCCCGGAATTGTAAGCTTTAGTAATTTCAAACGGTCGTCTTATGTATCCTTAGGTCTTACAAAAAGAGTCAAAATATTTGGCTACAACTACTTGTCCGCAGCCGCGTGGGGGAGGAATATTATTCTGCAGCCTTTCCGACGTGTTGGTTGTTCAAGGTGGCTGCAGAAGCTATTCGAAAGGTTTTTAGATATAAAAGGTGTGTTGTATTGTTTATGCTACATTGAAATGCCTCGGTCAGTCATAACTGCGTGTTATTACTTCATGTTAACAATTTTTTTTCACCACAGGTGCTGCCAACCAAAGCCACTCCATAAAACCTCATTGTGAGCTTTGGGGCAGTGGTATAATAGATCTTACAAGCTCTGAACTACAGATTACCAACTACACCATTTGCAAAGAATTCTTAGACTGCTATTGTAACGTCTCGTGTGTGTATAGCGCATGGGAACCGAAGATTTGTTACACATTGTAGAAATGATCTCTTAATAAAATATCATTTCTGAAATACGCGTGTATGAAGCTTAAGGGCGTACTTTTTCTACTACTGACAATTAAGGGGGCAGTAGAAAAAAAAAGCTGTCCCATATTTGCTTAACATACATGAACACTCCTATTTTGTGAGGTTGCATAGTCCTTTACTAAGCCGTGTGAACTAGCTGAACCCAATGCACGGAGTGCAGGCCGCCTCGACGTAACTTTCCACAACACGCTTTCTTCACCTCTTGAATAAGCGATCACTTGAGTGTGTGTGCTGCCAAGTATTTTATTGAAAGCACTTAGCTGCACAGTGGTACACGGTTAGAAAACCTTAAAACGCCTGCGGTACAATTTCAAGCACTACGAGCCTTCCGATCTGGTGCTATGAATTCCGATGCTCCAGCATGGTAGTGTGGTAACGCTCAGGACAGATATTAAACTGAACAACATATAAATATTCTAAAGTGAATGAATAATAACGCAAATGCCACCCATAAAGTGCAACCAATTTTGAAATTCATTCATATCTTTTCAAATAGGGTATCGCAGCTGTTCTAAACATGGCAGGGCGGGATTTTACCAAAAAAATTGGCCGCGCATCTGCTCCTTTCGTTGCAAATGTCGTCAAAAGACGATAGTATTTGTAGATATTTGCCAAATACATGCCCCCCTTTGCTTTCTCGCTCAGATATCATGCTGTTCCTGTACCGTCGCGCTCATCCCAAGGTAAACACACTAAAGGTTTGCTCTAGGCGATTTGAATTTACCGCGTTCCACTGCTGCAGGTGGGGTTCCTCGATGCCAGTGCTACAGTATGGCGGAGACGCACGTGAATTGAGGCGGCCGACTTCAATGTTCATAAAACCACGTTGCCGTGCTCCACGTGCGTTCCAAGCAAAACGTGGAACCTAGCTAGTGGACCGTATCGTTGCTGTTGCTGCGCGGTTTCTCACATGCCGCCAGGCGGTGGCGCGGCCAACAGCAGGCGGCGATATTCTGCAGTAGATGTAGAATATAATTTGCTATCAAAAAACCATGCATCCATGAATTTTGTAATAAAGGAACACTGTAAATATTCCTTGTGTAATAATTTTAGGTGTTATATTTGCGTATGTGTCGTTCATGTTCAACAAAGTTGAAAAGTATACACACATAAACAGGGCCTAGACGCTCACATTTGGCTGTGAGTATGTAAGACTATTGCCGAGTATGCACTATACTTTGGCCGGGTGGGTGAATCGAGTCAAAGACAGACAAACGGACAGACAGACAGACAGACATAAAGACATACCAAACGTTCAGGGTTTAAGTAGCCCAAGAAAGACTATCGTCTTTAAAAAAAAACATTCATTAACTTTTGAAACGGCCTTCGGATATTTTTCACAATACGTTCGCAATGTTTAACAACCGAGTGGTTAACCTCTTGGTTGCACCGCCGAAGAACAGAAAATATATCAAGAAAAGGCCGAGCTCACGTGAGCGTGCGTCTCGGTAAGAGCGGCCTGTGTCCTGGAGGCTTGCGAGTGGACTTGATCCACGTAAAGGGATCGCAAAAAAGAAAAGAAAAAAAAATTCCCCGCATTCCCCCGAGGGGAAGAATGTGAAAGTGCGAATGCACGAGTTGAATTGGCGCGGTTCGGTAATGTTCGCGAAAGAGAGATCACACACACACAACTACAAAGAAAGAAAGATGCATTTATTCACAGACACCTATTTGTGTTGTCGTTGTACTTGATTGCTAGAGGGGATCTCAGCTTTGAAATTTCGTGTCAGTACTCCTTTAAGCGGGTGCATTAGCCCTTCTCACGCCCGATTCCTGGCCAATCCCCCACGTGGGTATGTGCCATGTCAGCGGCCAGGCAGCGCGCGCCCATCTCCCCCCGTTGCTAAGGAAGACGAGGAGCGCGCGCACCCGCGGCTGTTGCTATGCGGACTACGGCGGCGGACGATTCAGGCTCGCTTAAGAAGTGCATTCGCACTTAATACGCAGTGCCCGTAAGAGTGCGCCTCTTAGGAGCGCCCGGCAGAGTACTCTCGAACACTTCGCTGCACTGCGCCCCACTTGCAATGCGTGATGCAGAACGTTAATTACTCTTCGTCATAGGCTGCGCCCCAAAATCAAAGGTAACACGTACGAAATCACAACTATTATTAAAAATAACGCGGAGAATTCAATTTAAAAGACAAAAAATTGCACTTAAAAATTTAAAAGATGGCTCGAGCCAAAGCTGTCACCACCAGTATACAGAATTATACCTCGAGGCTAAAGAACCCCAACGACGGGCTCCTTTCCACAGGAGTTAGACTACCACGCGCAGCGAAATCGCACGTCTCATTTGGAGCACTGAGATACGAGGAGTTTACGGACACGCTGGCCGGCATCACCCGATTATTTCTTCGAGAACACTCTTCCCTGAGTTTTTGCTGTGATCTCTCTGGTCCTCTTCTACTCAACAGTTCAGGTAGGAACACTACGGAAGTGGTGAGCAGAGAACACCTTCGTGTTAAGACGCCGAGTTTCTGAAGGCGGTTACCGCCGGTTCGAGCGCGTGCTAACGCGATCCACTTTATGAGAGATGTTCACGCCAGCGGGCGAAATGACCCGGGCATACCACTGATGGAGATCTTTCAGCAGAAACTTCAGAAATTCATGCCAGGTGCAACAGCCGGATCTACGACAAAGGGACAAGGCACGCTAGCTTTCCTGTTACTCAAGCCTGACACCACTAGTGCAAGCTGCGACAATTTTTTTCTGAATTGTCTGAACATACGTGGCAGCATGGTGTGGCTGACTAATTGTCAGGCCAGCATTTGTAGTTTATAACGCATGTAGAACGACCTAGTGAAAGGGGTTTTCGCTAAAAATACTGCTAATAGCCACACATTTTCGTGAGGTATATAATAAACCAATACCGGATACACGGCATACCAGTAGGATCAGCTGAATCTCTATGGGCAAAGGAGGCAAGACTAAACCGATGTCGTATACGCCCGTCAACATCACGTCCGTGCCATGCAGGTTTGGAACGCAGGCCGTAAAATTAGAACAAGAGCGGTGGGTGGAAGAGTATGGAGAGATAGAGGAACTTCAAAATGGGTTTCGAAAGCACAGAAGACAAGATGACAACCTATTTTAGTAAGCCAATGCATAGAGATCACGGAAATACAAAATTCACCTGTGTGGTTAGCCTTTCTAGACAATTTGGCGGCGTATGGCAACGCAGACAGGGTGAAGCTAAGATCCTCGAGGACGGAGGAGTGGGGGCATAATTTACTATCTTCCTCAGAGAAATATTCCGGAAAAAGCAGGAGCACACAGTGTGGGAGTGTGTAGCATACAATAGGACGGCATACACCTACAAGGGTTTGAAACAAGGATGCCCTCTTTCTGCACTGCTATTTATGATCTACATTGCTGGTTTTTAAAGGAAGCTACAGGGCAGTAGCCTGAGAATCCATTTATAATACATCAAAAGGAACACGTGGGGGAACAGCGAATCCCACGGTTATTGTATGCAGACGATATGTTGTTGATGGTGGATGACCGGATAGGAATGCAGGGCCTGCTTGATATATGTGGAGGAAGCGGCGTACCTTGGGCTATCCTTTAGCAGAAAAAATCAGGGATCATGGTCTTTAATGACGACACGGAACACAAATTACTATAGGTTCAACAAGTAGATTTCGGTTCAACAAGTAGAAAGTCGGGCACGGCACCGCATCCAGAATGCACGGCTTACGTCCAATATTATTGCAGGTACAGTGACCTGGTTCTTCTGTACTTCGCTTCCTGGCACGTGCGAGCGCATCCGAGATGACGCGCATCCCCACTGCCTGCTTCGGTGATCCGATCGCCGAATTTGGTTACGGCGAGCCCACCAATTTGGCAACCCTGGACATCATCGACAACGCTCCGCACGGAAGGAGCGGAATACAAATGGTCTTCAGCGCCCGTCCACTTCGGGCACGGCACCACATCCAAAATGCATGGCTTACGTCCAATAATATTGCAGGTTAGTTTTTTGAGAGGTGTTGCAACAGTGGTTTGTCGTGATTACTGTAAGATTTCGGTGTCGTGCCCATCAGAATAGTTTGATGTGCTGAAGCGAACTGCGTCATTTTCTCGTGACATGTGCGCTTCCTTGCTTGGGATTCTACTTAGGCTTTCAGGTGATGTGGAGTCTAATCCCGGGCCGATGAGCAAAACCGAGGCTGAATCTTTCTCTGCCACTCTGGAGACAATCCGCAAGCTGGAGGAGACAAATGAAACCCTTACTAAAATGCAGTAAAGACAGGCAGGCATCTTACGTTAATGAAATCTCGGCGCTTAAAGCAAAATTTGTTTCTCTAGAATCTAACTTTGCTTCCCACAGTAAAGATGACCCTAAGACGCGCCGAGAAAGCAATTCGTCACCTTTCCGATCAACTGACTACTATTGTGTCCCGTTGCAATGACGCCGAGAATAGACAGCGAAGGTCAAACGTGCTGTTTTTTGGACTTACCGATGATCCTGCGGAAGATTGGGCGAAATCGGAAGAAAAAATAATCACTCTCTCTGCAAATAAATTAAACCTATCCAAAAACAATACACATTTTGAACGCGTGCATAGATTAGGCAAATTCACAGAAGGAAAATACAGACCCATAATAGCAAAGTTTGCTTTCTTTAAAGACAATCAGGAGATACTTTTGTCAGCTCGAAAATTAAAAGGTACAGAAATATCTATCAGTGAAATTTCTATTTTGCTGGAAGGCAAATAAGAAAAAAGTTATACGATGTTGCAAAGGCCCAAAACTCCAAACTTTATCTTGCCCTCGATACTTTGTGCATGGACAAGAAAACTTATGTCGTCGATAGTGTTACAAATGGGCACGGCTGCACCGCATTGGGCACGGCTGCACCGCAAGGAGCATGATTGGGCACGGCTGCACCGCAAGGAGCATGACGCTCACCAACCATTTCGTCTTTTGTGTTCAGGTCATCGGTTCTTTGCTGCCCCAGTACGCCTTCGACCAGGATTTCACACCAGTTTATCTGCGGGATCGTCCCCTTGCTGGCTTCGATGGAACCGAAAATGTGCGCATCCTGTCCGGCGCAGCCCTCACCGGGATGCACTGGCTCGTAAGCGCGCCCTACCGCTTCACTTCGACGACCGAGATACAACTGATACCAGCTATGTATAAATGGAGCAACGCATCGACCATCGGCATTGGGCACGGCTGTACCGCAAGGAGCATGACGCTCACCAACCATTTCGTCTTTTGTGTTCAGGTGAGAAAAGCAATATGGAAAATGTTTTCGTAGTAGCAATGTCTTTCTTGTGGTGCTGCCGTGCCCATGGCAAATGTGCTCACTTGTTACTGGTTATGTTCTTTCTTTGAAAAATTTATTACTATTGTCTGGTGACATCGAAACCAACCCCGGCCCCACTCTTCAAGAAGTCATGAATGAAGTGCTCAAAATAGCTGCCGATATCAAAGAAATGAAACAGGAGAACAAAGCAACAACAGAATCTCTGGCAACTATTCACGCTAAACTGGATGCTCTGTCTAACATAGCGAGTAGGGTAGTAGAGGTAGAAGACAAAATCGTTTGTTTGGAACAAACCGTAACTAACCTAGCACGGCAGGTCGACGACCTCGAAAACAGAAGTAGGCGATCGAACCTTATCGTTTACGGTATTCCCGAAGAACACGACGAGACTACAGAAAGCCTTGAAAATGAAATACGTGTAAAACTAATTGAAAATACGCTTAAGGTAAATATCTCCGGAATTGAAAGGATTCACAGACTCGGCGCTAAAAAGGAAAAAAAACCAGGCCTGTAATCTTAAACTACTTGATTCTAGAGACAAATCCAAAATTTTCAAGAATTGCACCAAACTTAAAGGATCTAACATCTCGGTCAGCGAAGATTTTTCCCTAAGGGTACGTAATATCCGGAAGCAGCTGTGGGACAGTTGCAAATCGAATCGCGACAACAAAGACAAAGTCAAACTGATCTTCGATAAAGTTAAAATCAATGACGAAGTGTTCGTTTGGGACGAAGAAAGTGGCGACAAAGTACCCATGAACAGAAAGAAAATGAGTTTTGCAAAAAACGGGGACAGCCCGAGCAGCCAGAGCAACTAATTATTATTAACCTTAATTCAAGAAGCCTAGTGAACAAAACAGAAGAATTAGAAGCATTTCTTCTCGAGCATTCCCCGCATGTAGTCACAATCACGGAAACATGGCTGTCGTCGCGAATTCCGAGCAGCGATGTCTTCCCACCAGGCTACATTGTTTCGCGCAAAGATAGATGCTCTCGAGTGGGTGGTGTTGCAATTCTGGTGAGGGATGATATTCCAACGATGCCCATGCCTGACGTTGAAAGTATTGAAGCGCTGTGGTGTAAGATTAGCGTCGGGAGTTTGTATTTTTCG